>JAOVVB010266563.1:0-18560 GCA_028570985.1 Heterobranchus longifilis | reverse complement strand
ACTCCCAGGGATGATGATGTAGTTCTCTCATCCTTCCCCCTCAGCAACTGTCTCTCACCATCTTTCTCTCTCCATCCTGTGATGTCCTACTGTATTGTTAGGTCCTCGCAGTAATTTATTCATAGAGATACACTGACTGGCCCTTCCCAAAATGGAAGGACGGATGGTGGACAACAGGGAACTGACAGAGAGGAATGACAGTATGATAGCATTTCAGATTTGAGCTTCCTCAGGTCTGGACCTGTGAGCAAAAACAAATCACACCTATTAATGAATGTTGTTTGTCCAATGCCACGAACCACAGAGGAAGTGTTTACAAAATTACATTTTTGTTCAATTCTCAGCAGTCAGAAAGTGCTAAGAATGAAATGCCAAACAAATTGTCAGAGAGATGTGAGTTTCTGGCTTTGCTCCACTGTGAAATATTAGTTTAATAATAATAATTATAATAATAAAAATACTAGTTTTACAGTGTTATTTTGTATACAATTTATTTTTGGAATTGGCAAGTTTCTGAGAAATAAAAACGCAACTAGCCACAGCCTACCAATTGTATTTATGTAACATGCAGCATTTTTATTTTTATATAACTTGAATTTGTTATTCTTGAAGTCAATGAGAATTGAGAAATACTTTGTAGTAAAAAGTGTTTATTTGTGCAAGTTTAGGGTTTGCTTGTTTGATATAACTTTTTAAAATACAAAAACTCCATAATCTTATGCACACTTTACTCTGCTTTCACGCCATAATTTGCCCCACTGTCTTTATTAGCACACAGCGGACTGAAGTAGACCCTGAAATTAGCACCCTGATGTACCGAATCGAGAATCGATGTTGAATCGAATCGCAACCCCAAGAATCAGAATCGAATTGTTAGATATTGAAAGATACACAGCCCTAATATGTAATCGCTTAATATCCCATGCACCCATTTACATACTGTGTCCCCTGTTTTCAGGGAGACATTTTTGTCTAAAATCTGACACTGACAGATCTATATTTTTTCTTTTCATGTGATATCTTCGTGTCCTTTGTGGCATCATTTAAAGGTGCTCTCAAAATGTGTTTTGCCCTTTGTTATTTCCCTTCGGATGTTTGACCTTCACCGAGCAGAATGATGTATGTGCAGAGTTTGACACTCGAAAACTTTTTTCACATTCATCTGCTGAAGGAGGAAAGTTCTCGCCTGGGAACCAGACGAATCTGCGAGCTCATGTTTCATTTGCTCTGGCAGATACGTCTGGCCTCGAGGGCTGCACGATATGAGGAAAAGATCTAATTGCAATTATTTTGACTGATATTGCAATTGCGATGTGATTCACGATATTGGAGGCAATGATCATTTTTGCATCTTTATTCTCATTTTCACTGAAAAATATATTAAAACGATCATGGTGCAATTCTTTTTCGAGGATCTGTACTAAACAAAGGTTTTTTTCTTCAGTCTGTAGAATACCATTTGTAGGCCGGGACATCTTTGCAGCACCACGATACTTCATTCAGAATGCTATTTTGACACATATTGCGCCTCCTGCGATTTGGATATTGCACTAGTCCATATTGCGATATCGGTTGGAGGTCAAGTTTCGTTGCTCTGATTGGTTGTAGGTCTATCCAGTTGCATCCTGAGGCATTTTGGTCTGCGCAGTTGATAACGTCCCTTGGGAATTGAAAATTAACTGAGAGGTTCCAGACTAATAATGCATTTGCGAATTAGTCTAGCGATGCCAGGCTAGGAAAGTTCCTCTGTGCTTACCATACATTTGGGTTTAAGACCTAAATACCACAAGTACCAAAAATGATTATTCCAATTTTATTTCTCTTAAAACAGGTCTTGTTAGGATCTTGTATTTGCTGTTCCTGGGAGAGAAGGTGGAAATGGTCACTGTTTTATTCTTTTCAATGTCTGTTCATCCTATGTCCTACATTACCTGCAGTAAACCTACTAAAATGTTTTTTATTTTAACATCTGTGTTACGGGTGTAAGACATGTTTAAGAGTTGGCTGGGGAAACAAGTTTTATCAGTCAGTGTTGCACAAAGCAGAAATAGGCACAACACAATAGATGTGATGTGGGAAATGGTGATGTTTGTAGTAGCTGATGGCGACGTTTGATGTCCATTACAGTATATTGTCCAATAACCACCAGTTTGCCCAGTGAGCTGCCAAATTGTTTCCTGTAAATGCGTGTGTGTGTGTGTGTGTGAAGGCCGTGTTGATCTTGTGAAGCCAGCTGCTAGGTGTGTCTTCCATCAGCTTCCCAACAGGAAGGATACACAGACCCATTAGAGAAAAGAGGACAGAAAGCTAATTGACCGACAGCAGGACATCAGAGTCGACACACGCGGTCGCTTCCATCCTGAACCAGTCACCCGTCCATCCTGCACTGGTGCTGCAGAGATGATCTATGTAAACACAAACGTCTTGATATGGAGCGTTGAGGTATAGTTCAGGCGGTTGTCTTTTTGTTACATGTTCTCATCTTATAACTAGGCGGTCCATATAATCAGGTTTAAACTCATTCTTGACCTTGAAAAACAGCAGCTGACAAACAGTCTCACCCCAAGATCCATTTAGTGTGTAGTTTTTTGATTAGGGTGTAGCCTTTGGCCAGCGGGTGAGCGAGGAGCTCCGGGTGCTGATGGAAGACTCCGTTCATCTGCATGAAAATCTGCAGTTTCCATTTAATCAGAGCACTCGCATGCGAACGTAGTAGAGCCTCAATATTTTTGGCACTTATAATATCGATAGATATAGATAGTTGACTTTATTAATGCCATAGCAGCCATATACATTAAAACAACAATGACATTGAGAAAAACACAGATTAAATGATATAAGTTCAATAAATATTCAGTCAAGTGTTACAAGATACATTCTGGATGTGCAAAGGGCAGAGTTATACAGACTGATAGCACCTGGCACCTCCATCTCTCTACCTGGTATCTCTCCTTTGCACACCGGGGTGTGATCACTCCGTTGCTAAAGGTGCTCTGAGCGATTATGAACGATTCCCTGTCAAAAACGAAGCATTTGAATACTAATTTGCACGTCGATTAAACATGGCAGTGGTCGAAGCTGCGAAGCATTCGGGTCAGCCCTATACCAAAATGAGACATACACAGTAACTCAAAATATATCTAAATATGCCATGAACTTGTGTGTCTTGCTGCTTTGCTTGTACAGCAGCGCCTGCAGCTGAACATAAAAAAAAAACAGCAGCATTGTAAATATTGTATGAAATGTAGTGATCACTGAATTTTAATTCATGACTGAATGATTTTGTGGAGCTCCTGATGCCATCACTGATTTATGATGCCCCCCCACCCCCTCTTCTCTCTTTACTCCCTCCCTCTGTCCATGACAGCTATTAATAATGAATGGCTCTGACTGTGTAAAATGCCAGTCCCTTGCATATCAGTGAGCCGTCCCTTTTAGAAAGCTAATGTTGACAAATGACTGGGAGCATAAGGCATTTGAGCACACTATTAACCTATGAAATGTCGTTTGTGTGTGTGTGTGTGTGTGTGTGTGTGTGTGTGCGTGAGTGTGTGTGTGTTTGTGTTAAGGGCTTTGTGGTCTGCTATGAACCTTCATTGACCTTCATTATATTTCAGTCTTGTCATTCCAGACGCTTTTTCTTCAAATGCCGTCACATATCAGCAATAATGTCAAATGCTGTCGCTCCTGCGTATACACTAATGCAAAATGTCACACGCAGATAGTTTCTCTCTCTCTCTCTCTCTCTCTCACACACACACACATACACACACACACCAAAATACATCCATTCTGTGCTGCTGTACAGTGAGTCTAGTGGGAAGATAAGAGGAGTAAGCTGCTGCACTCTGTCTAAGGATGAAGGGTTTAATTGGCTGCTTAACTAGAGATTTTATTACACACACACACACACACACACACACACACACACATGCACACACACACACACACACACTGCCCTCGAGCCAGTTTTTTCTTATGTCATTGTTAATGAATAGTACAGTGTTAAAGAGATTAGGCTAAACCGGACTCATTAAATTGCGCCTGTGTGTTCAAGATGTTCAATGTGTTTTCTGTGTGTGAGTGAATCAAGTAACTTTCTTCTATCAATCCTTCAAGAAGCCATTTACAAAAACACAACCATTTCCATAACACAGACAAATAAATAAATAAATAAATAAATACATACTCAAAAAATAAGTTGGTTTTGTTCTGCAGAGCACAGCACATCACCATAAGCCCACATCATGCTGAACTGATCTTACATAAATATATTTGTTGGTCCCAAGATAAAATCATAGACTGTATAAAATATAGACGTAGTCACCCATAGGTTCCTGAAGAGCCAAAATGAAACTTGGCAGTGCCTGACTCCGCCTAACTCCCGACCATGAATGTATTATCTAAAAATGGGTAAAGAGGTGGAGCGTTGTTAATAGTGGTTCTGCTCGAGGTTTCTGACCTGTTAAAAGGAAGTTTTCCTCGCCATTGCTGCATATGAAATGTGTGGGCTAATGTTGGGACTTTGTAAATTATTGAGCGTGGTCTAGACCTGCTCTATATGAAAAGTGTCCTGAGATAACGTGATGACACTATAAACAAAACTGAATTGAATTGAATTGAGCGTAGGTGGAACTGAGGTGGACCGAATGAAGCCTACAGTCTGTGCTCGCCACCTGTGACGCCACCCACCTGTCACTCAAAGTGGCCGTTTCCTTAATTATGTTCAGTTGTCATGAATGGAAAATTAGCTAAAGAGACCAAAACCATTTTTTTTGTCCCAGGCTGTAAACCTGTTTATTTCTGCTGTAAAGTCGGGCATTTTAACATGGGGGTCTATGGGGATTGACTCGCTTTTGGAGCCAGCCTCAAGTGGCCATTTGAGGGACTGCAGTTTCCCCGGAGGTTGCCACTTGGAAATTCACGAGTTGACATTTGTGTTTTGCAGACTTTTGTACTTAAAACCAACAATGAACATTTGCTTGGAGAAAGAGAGAGAGAATGAGAGACAGAGACAGAGAGAGAGAGAGGAGAGAGAAAGAGAGAGAGAGCTAGTGAGGAAAAAAGAAAGAGTCTACAGGTTGCAGAGCTGCTTAATTACCTTGCCATGGAAAATCATGTTAGCGCTGTAAAGGGTACCAGATTAAATGTCAGCATATCTGCACGTATAATCAGCATGTGTGCGCGTGCGGATAAAGGTGTGTGCATGCATATTTATGTGCATGTGTTTGTGCGCGTGAAGAAAAGCTTGTGTGTGTGTGTGTGTGTGTGTGTGTGTGTGTGTGTGTGTGCGTGTGCGTGTGTGTGTGCGTGTGTGCATGCATGTGTATTAGATCATTGTGTGGGTGTTATCTGCCTTGTCTTATCGTTCTGCAGTTGCTTATTAAACTTGCTTGTGGCCTGCACCTTCTTTGACCTCCCTCTCCGATGGTCTCTTTCTCTCCTTCTCTTTTGCACCATCTCTTCCTCTGCACCACCTTTTCATTCTCTCTCTTCTCCCCCTCATTGTTTCTCATTTCTTTATTTGATTCTGCTGTGTCTCTCTTTTATATTCTTGTCCTTATACTCCAACCAATTCTCTTATTTTCTCTCCCTCCCTGTCTGGCTCTTACTGTCTGGGTCTTGCTGTCTCATAAGCAAATATTACATAATTTCTCTCCATTGAATTGGAGTTCATTATGCTTTTACAAAATAAGTCATCAGTGATAATTAAAAATGTGAATAATGTACAATACTACAGTTTATTCTGAGTAGATTAAAAAAAACACAAAAAAACACAATTTTGAATAGTATACTGTATAAACAAAATGTCACACAGAATACATACAGAAATAAAAGCCATAAGTCTCTGGACATATGGTACATTACAGTTATGGGTAACTTCAGTTGCAAAATTGTCTGTTGTTACAATGATGTCACCAATGAAACACTACACTGTTGCCAACAGGTGGTTATTGATTCATGATCATTCTGCAGCTTTATTTTTTGACAAATAGATAAATATACATAGTATTGCATTTGTGTTTAAATTAAATTCTTCAAGATTATTACCTTAACAAAACAAGCCAAACAAAATAGTGTTTTATATTGTATGAATATAATGTATGACTTTGCTGAAATAATATAGTATATAATTGACAGCATTATAATTTAAATCAGAAAATATCTGATCAAAGAATATGTAAACAAGACCTGATTGATACTGGATGCTGTGGACACATTTCAATTAGCACTCAAACAGTACTGAGATTTGATACGCAACCCTACCGTAGGTGTAAACCCTTTTACCTCAAAACCTGCAGGTTTTCTAAAACCTAGAAGAAAAAAAAATCACTCGTAGCTTGAACATCATAGTTTAATAAACTTAGCTATATAGTTAATAGTGAGCTGTATAGTGTGTTGTTGAATACTTGCTTTACTTGCATGTAATATGTGCATGTAGTATTTTCAGTACTCTCTCTTTTTCCTGTGTACTGGATATGTGTCCTGAGCAGCTTTAACTCTGAGGTCACTTCCAGTCAGGATGTAACCGACACATTCACTCGTGTGTAAATGTTAGTTTGTGAACATCAGAGGATATGGTGTTATCCTGTGTTTGTGCTTGTGTGTGTGTGAGAGAGAGAGACAGGTATAAACCGAGTTTTGTGTACTTGTGTTCGTGTGTTTATCCCTGTGAGTGTGATATCATATGTGTGTGTAAATTTATGCATGTGTATATGCACACATGCATTGCTCTCTTATCTCCAGTGTCACAGGAACTGAACCAACAGATGACCGGAAGCCTTATCGCTCCAAACACCACCACACTGTTTACTCACACAAGCGGGGACACACACACACACACACACCTTTACTCCTTTCTATTCATTCAGCGTTATGAGAGGAAGTGTAGCGTTTACTGTGTGTGTGTGTGTGTGTGTGTGTGTGTGTGTGTGTGTGTGTGTGAGCACGTGTGAGCGTGTGTGTGTGTGTGTGTGTGTGTGCATTCGTTTACGTGGCTGTATTGTCACCAGTGTGAGAACAGTATATTGTATGTAGGCAGTTCATGCATGTAATTGGTTTAAGATCAGAGTCGGTGTGTGAAGACATAATTGCAGCTGAGATTACATGGGAGGTGTGTGTATTGGATATCTGGTGGGCTTCATTTCTGTTTATATAATTTGTGTAAAGATTATGATATAGAGCAAAGTTAATGAGGATAGAAGATGGATAATTTATAGAGGATATTTCCTGAAATAGAATTTGAATGGCAGGAGGACCTTGGTTCAAATCTGCAGCTTTGACCAACATCCATAATGGTCCAAAACTTCCTTAAATGTCCCATATTGTAAAAAGTCCCTGTAAAAAATGTTTTTTTTGTATTATTATGAAGCAGGTCTAGATGCTATGCAAATACTGTGAAGTATCAAAATGCTCAATCCATGGAGAAATGCACACAGATCGTATTCAGAAACTATTCCTTTAATCGAGCCGTCAGGACTTCTGTGAGGTTGTGATGTCACAACTACACTATAAATAGGTAGAAAGTCATTCCCTGGCTGCAATGACAATGACAAGTGCCAAGATGACGAGCGCACACATGTGGAAGACCCGGAAACACTGACCAATCAGAACAGACTGGGCTTTTTCGGGTAGGGAGCTTAAAGAGACAGGTGCTAAAATGGGACGTTTCAGACAGAGGGTGAATACAGGTATATTCAGACAGACAGCATGAGAAAAATAATGTGTTTTGAACATTAAGCCATGTAAACATGTTCTAGTAGAAACCCAAAATACAAGTATGGACCTGAAAATGAGCATAAGAGGTCTCCTTTAAACTTTCAAATTATCAAATTATGAGGGAAAAAAGCCTAAGAGACTGATTGTATGCATATTATTCATCCAACTGTCACATAATCAGGTAAATGAGAAATTTCAAAAAATGTATTAATACAATGTTTTGATCTAAAGGCCTTCAATGAGCAAATGTTTGTGACAAAAACCAAACAAAACAGGCTTTATATAGAGACAAAATATCGCACATTTCAGTGTGAGTTCTCTCCGGTTTGTAAGCTGTTTTAATGTGCTCACTATCCACCAACTTTGCAGTCACATATTGACCCATGAATGTGATAGCTGTAGCCTGTGGGTAGAACATACTACACGGTGTGACTGGTAGACTGTTTCTACTGCTGTCCACGTGGCCTGTTTAACAGAAGGACGGAAATGATCCGACCTGTGACGCACATATTCACTATTACTCTCGACCGATTGTATGAAAAGCAGAGAAGGCAATAGGATCTTATATATGTGTACAGATAGATAGATCTTTATTTAACTGAAGATTGTTGGTTAAATAAACAGGGCCTTTATCGGAGGAGGTAAAGTGCAGCTTATACTGTAGATAGATAGATAGGTAGGTAGGTAGGTAGATTACTTAGCAATATCCAATAATTATCGACAAATTTTAAATAAATGACAGGAGTTTTTCTGTACATATACTGTATGTGTAATGCTGTGAGGTGGACATAATACTTTAGTATTCTCTGGGTCATATATTTTTGTAATTATGCTTTTAAAACTAACACTGTATTTCTCTTCTTGTGGTTTTTTTTTAGAGTGGAGACAGATTGCTCAGTCATTAAGTGTAACTGTGTATAATTATAGTTATTCACAGGATGAGCTGATGAATGAAAGAGATGGGGGAGCATTATGGTTCCACAGGGGCAATATCAAGTATTGTAGATATGTTTATAGACTCCCTGCAATAAAAAGAAGAATAACCAGACTGCTGTTCAGCATAGTGGGCTATGGGTAGGTGATTAAGTGCCTAAGACCCGACCAGATGTGTCATTAGCACAAATTACATTGCCTGTTGCGTGTGCACTTTCGTACCACTACAACTTTGAAATTACGACTCCACATAAAGCAGAAATGACAGTCAGATTTATGCAATGTACAAATGAATGCACCAGCTGTGGCACATTTACAGTACAGACAGCTGAAACACTGCCAGTGATCAAAGAGATGTACTGCAGTTTCCCGTTTTGCAACTTACTGGCATAGAGGAGCAGGCAGTCACCCATTGGGGCTGGCCCCGGTTATTCATCCTACAGTGTTGAAAGATAAATGTAATAGTGCTACTACACTTTAGTTTGGCTACAGTCCCAAAGGTGAGTCCACAGAAGTTAATTAAGTTAATTAAGCAGTTGTAAAATTGGAAGGTGATGATAGTCGTCTGAGTCTGAAATCACTCAGTCACTATTCCCTGTGTAATAGACACTCAATAGCTTACTCTACTGTGAGCAGCAGTAAAAATGAATGAATGAATATGCAAAAATGAACTAAATGGGTTTTATTTCTATTTTTAAAAAAGCAAGCAGTGGAGGCAGTGGGCAAATAAAGTAATGGGTGTATGCCCAAACACCGTGTAACTACCGTGGCAAGCACTGCATACTAGATTTTGGGCAAATCTGTATGTACTGCTAGTATAGAAGGCGGTTTCGAATACAGCCTATAAAATGTGATGCATTGCATTGTGGGATTGTTAGCAGAAAGTCTTTTTCCATTATGGGGATTTTTTAGGGCACTATATAGTAAATATCACACTGAGAATTCAGACACTCTCCATAAAATGGTGCAGGGTAAATGGTGTGCACTTACAGTAAACAGGAAGTGATTTCGGATATAGTCTTAGGCTGTATTCAAAACCGGCTACTATACTATAGCTACTGTCGCAGTGCGTACTGATTTGGCCAAAATGTAGCATGTAGTATGCAAACAAAAGCAAAATCTGCAGCGTACCAAAAATACCCGGATGTCGTACTGATTCCGAAAAAATCTCCAGGATGCATCGGACCAGTCTACCTCACCTACTATGTCCCACAATGCAAAGCGTTGGAATGGTCACAACAACCATATTTACTTCCACTTTTCAAAAACCGGAAACCGGCTAAGCCTGGCCTAGCATACTGCAATAAATACATTTAACAGTTTCATACTACAGACTACCAACAAACCCTGTATACTGTATACTGTATACTGCATACTGCATACTGCATACTGCGTTCATTGGTAGTATCTTATGTAGTAGGCGGTTTTGAATACAGGCACAGTGTCAAGATATATATATTATAGCCCTTCCATACCAATGATACACCTCCACAGCTGTTGCTTATTTTGCTTGAATATAATAGAAGCATGTAGAGACTGTGTTTGATTGAGATCTCCCTCAACCTCCTGGTAGTTTTGTTGCATGTGTCAGGGACAACTTACACCTTTGTCATTATTTATTAGTACATGTATTTTAGTGACATTGTGCTCTCAATGTAGAGTTTATTTCTTAAAACCCAGCTATGTCTATGATTTCCTGGGAAGCAACCTCGTGTGGCGGTGCTAATGACTGTGACGTGAGTGTGACACTGTTATACTATCGCAGTCTCTCTAAGACAGGGATTTGGGGCGTACAAAGTGTGTGACTTCAACACCAGAGGCAATGTAACAAAGATGTTGATCTTTCATGACCATGACCTTTCCCTAACCTTAACCTTAAACTTTCTATAAAAGCAGCAGACATATTCAACTGAGTCAGTTGTGGAGGACTTGTGCATTGTGCTCTCACACACACATTTGTCCAGGCATGGCGTCGAGATGGATTTTTTGGCACATTTAGCCACACCTCTCAGTCAGCCAAATGAAGATGTGTTGCCTCTTGGCGTTAAGCCCAATAATAGATCATGAATGTGCTGTTCTATTGATGAAATGCTTATTCATCCGTATTAGGAAGTCTCTGTACAGTGAAGGTTAGACACTGAATTTAAAGAGGTTGTGCTAATCCAGTCGTGATTTGTGTTTGGACTTCTGCCTTCATTTATCTGTAGTGAAGTCAGGGTGTGTACAGGAGCGTGTCAAAGCTGCTGCTTAATGTTTGCAGATGAGCTTTCACTTTATTCCACTGTTTGCATTAATGTAAGTCGCTCTGGATAAGAACGTCAGCTAAATAACGAAACAGCGAATGTACATATGAGAGTGAGGGGATTAAGGGAGGGACGTGAGAGGAAAGGGGGAGAGAGAGGCATACAGGGTAGAGAGAGTGGAGGAGGAGAAAAGATAAACGGAGAGAGAGAGAGAGAGAGAATTTAGGAGAGTCCTTTATCAGCCTGTTCACTCGTACACAAACATACAGATACACTCACATTTACATACAGTCCTCACATGCACATACTCTCATTTCAAAACTAATTTCAACAATTTGCATCCACAACTCAGTTCAGAGCAGAGTGACAGTTCAATCATTTCTTCCTGACACCCTCTTTTTGTATCTTCCTTTTTCTTGTTAATTGAAAACACCCTCTGTGCTTGGAGTTGGGCTGTCATTCACTTTTTCATATTTAATCTAAAAATAAATGAGGGCTGTCCTCAAAGAAAGGAATTCAGCCCTAAAAAGAATTGCCAACATTGTACTGTTGGTAACAGGAATAAGTTAGTATAGGGTTGGGTACCGTTACACATTTGAACGGATATGAGTACCGGTGCCGGTACCTTGAATTCTGTACTCAAACCTAGTGAGGGAGGAGGGAGCTGCTTTTTGGCAGTGGCCGCCTAACTTCTGGCTAATCCAAAAATGGGCAAAGAGGTGGAGCGTGGATGGAGCCGAGGCCGAATGAAGCTTACAGTCTGTGACGGCACCCACCTGTCACTCAAAAGGGCCACACCTTTAATTATGCATAACTTTAAGCATTAATACAATTTTAACAGCTGAGTTATATAAATATTCACCCCCCGTACAGTTGTCATGAACGGGGAAATTTGCTGACTAAAACTGTTTTCTGTACCATGCTGTAAACATGTTTATTTCTGCTGTAAAGTTGGGCATTTTAACATGGGGGTCTATGGGGATTGACTCGCTTTTGGAGCCAGCCTCAAGTGGCCATTCGATGAACTGCAGTTTTTTTAGCACTTCCGTGTTGGCTTCATTTTTCAGCACCAGAGGTTGCTGCTTGCTTTCAATACATACCGGTACTTATACTGCAGATACAGGAACTTTTACAACTAATGACAGTCCTGATCCGGTCTGAGTTTTTACAGCAGTAATGTGTTCATGAAGGCTGTAGCCAACTCCTGCCATAGTCATACATCTACACGTACAGGTGTGACTGCAGGTACATTTCTATCTCTCTCTCTCTCTCTCTCTCTCTCTCTCTCCTTCCCTCCCTCCCTCTTGCCCAGAGAGCTATTGAGGTTTAAAAGTTTCGTGAGTCCGGTGGATTTGAGGCGAGCCTCCATCCTGGTCCTGTTGTCGCTGCTGCCCCTCCCTCTGCAGTTTGGATCTGTCCAATCAGAGGTAAACACCTACACACACCTATGCAGACCGGACCTGGACCCCACAGGTAGAGTAAGAACATCCATTAATAACAGTCAGCTGTGTGTGCGTTCAGGTGTTATTGGACGGGCGGTTCAGTGGTGATAATGTCACAGCAGGTAACTTCCTGTCTCTGAGGCCCTGCCTCATCGCTGTTCTGATTGGAGCTCTGCAGACGGAGACCGACACCTCCAACACACAGATCATACTGGGTCAGTTCATTAATTCATGCATTCATGCATTCATTCATTCATTCATGCATTCATTCATTCATTCATTCATGCATTCATTCTGTCTGACTCTACTGTTCTGCCTGAATGATTTCTATTTTGTGTAGCGGCCATGTTGAACCTGGTTCAGGACTCGGCTCTGTTCGAGGCTGCAGGACAAACTCAGCAGGTGAGTCCATTCACAACTACTGCGATGATCGGGCCCTCGTACCTCCTCCACATCGGGGGTATTGGCAGGTGTTATGTTTCTTACATTACAGATATAAATGATGAGTTGAACCACAAAATACAGTTTTACTGACTTTTTACTGTTCTGTGCAAATCCAAACACATACAGGTGTCACTACGCTAACGTATCCGACCGAAACTTTGCGAATGAGTTGGATATTATTTCCTGTGTGGAGTGTGTGGCGCTGCTGTATGTCGTGTCGACCACACCCTGTAAATTTCATGTAAATCGGATGATCTTTGACACATAAGGCCGACTTCCTGTTGTCAGCAGGTGGCACTATGACTATGATTCAACATGGGTGTGTAGATGACTTAAGGCTTTGACTCTTATCCAGAATGTTACATTTTGGGCAGATTGGACAATGTAAAGTGAAGTTACAACAGTTTCCTGTGTCCTGGCGAAAACATGCAAATATTCTGCCTCACCACGGCATGCTGTTCCAAGAAAACACAAAAGCTTCTTAATTTGGCATTGTGAAGGTCTTGAGATTCTGCTGACCAAATTTGAGATGGATCTGTTGAATCCTCTCAGAGGTGTTTTGAAAAGCTCCATGCCTGTAAAGTGCCTAAAATGTTGTGTTGTCACATGACCTATGACATCATCTTTTGAAATATCGATTATTCCTTCACAATTTAGCATCACATTAGTCGGAGGGTTATATCAACCGAATTTGAAACAAATCCGATAAACACTCTAAGACGAGCGTGAAAAAGTTGGCATAAAATACATGAAAAACACACAAAATTCCGGTTGGGCGGAGCTAATAAAAGCCAATGTGAAATACGTCTGAAATAATGTGAGCAACGTGGGTACCAAATCTCAAGAATATCGGAGCAAATATGTCACATTTTTTAATATGTTCTCAAAGATGAAAACAATGATCCCACCAAAGTTCAATGTTTTTATACTCACCATGGCCTGTGTTTGGGGGTGCTATAGATCCTGCAGGACTTTACACTGTTAATCTGTTACTCTTACTTTCTTTTATTATCAGGAAAAACTGCAACACTGCATCTGCTTTTGTTTGCAGGAAACTGAGTCCCGGCAAGGTGGAGCCAGTAGACCCAGATGGACCGGGGGAACCAGTGGAACCAGTGCAAATAGGTGGACCAGAGGAACTGGTAGTTAATTATGATGACTGGATTTTAATTAAGTATTTAGCTGCCTTTTATAGCATTGACTGTCATGTCATGGAAATCAACTATGTGTGTGTGTGTGTGTGTGTGTGCATGCTTGCTTGCGTTGCCATGATCAGACACAGCGGGGATCCTGTGGGTTCAGTTTGTGCGTCTGCTTACTCAGCGTCTGACGGCTCAGTGGAGGAATGACTCGGCAGTTTGTCTGTCTGCACTGGAAGTACTGGGAGGACTGGCCAAGGTGGACACACACACACAAACACACACGCACACACACACACACACACACACACACACACCAACAAGTCCTCCAAACCATCATTTGCTCCTACCCTTTAATACGACCCATACAAGCAATTCCTAAATTAGCGCCCCTAGCGGTGCCAGAAAATACGACCCAGAGGAGCGTTTTCCGTCCTCATACCTAAACGTGACGTTTGCAGTTTTAAACACATCGTTAACGTTGTAAAACGATTGCAGTTTGGTTCAGTTTAGGCACAACAACTACTTGGTTAGGGTAATAAAAAGATTATGGTTTTGGGTTAAAATCAATACATTTGTTATGTTACTTCACTTTTGTGCGTACGTACATGACATAATTACGTATGTCACGTAGAACGTGACCTAGTTCTGTTTGTTACATAACGTTAAAATAACTCGCTGTTTACTATTAATTTCCAACAGGACAGGAACACCGGTCCCCTGCGTCAAAGTCCTGTGTTTGTTTGACCCATAACCTGCCTTTCTCCCGTCATAATTACTACGTCCACTAGAGGGCGCCGCCTGACAATTGTGAGTGACTCTCGTGTCGTCCTGCAGGTGGAAGTCAGTGTGGAGGAGAGTGAGAGGAGGCGAGCGGTCACGTCAGTCTGTAGTTACATCGTGTTTCAGTGCAGTCGTCCTCCTCCGCTTCACTCCAGAGATCTGCACTCCATCATCGTCGCTGCTTTCTACTGTCTGAACGTCTGGTTAACTCAACACCCCGCCATGCTTGACCACCAGGTAAATAACCGACAGGTAACTAACAGACAGGTAACTAACCGACAGGTAACTAACCGACAGGTAACTAACAGGCAGGTAACTAACAGACAGGTAACTAACCGACAGGTAACTAACCGACAGGTAACTAACAGACAGGTAACTAACCGACAGGTAAAGGTATAAGAAATTCTTACGGAGGTAGGAGTTGAAGACCATGTGGACATCGGCAGCACGGAGGTCCCTGGAGTCTGCCTATTACTACAGAGGGCAAGATTTGCTTCTGTCAAAAATTGGACCAGCCATTTTTGAACACAGCTGCATTCTCCATAGACTAGTCTGGCAGGCTTACCCAAACAGTGTCTGGATAAAGGCTTACTTCCTGTGCGGACAGGAAGTCCCTCCCCTCCTCCCCTTCGTGCTCCCGTTCTCAAAGTCCCTTTGCTACAAGTTATCAACCTACACGCTGAAAATGACAAGTTTTGAAGATTTGGATCGTGTAATAAGGCACACCTGTTCTTTCAGTGAATGATTGTAAAGATCTACAAAGAATATGTTCACAGCATTTTCTTGGAGGCGTTCCACCGAAACAGGTTCCCTCCTGACACTATTTTGCAGACACACCATTGGGGCGTGCTGCTGCCCAGGACGATTGTGATTGGTTTTAACAAAATACAAACAGGCCAGGGAGTTTTTTTCACTATCGAGGAGTGAAAGTGCATTCAATCCAGACTTTCCCCCAGCAGCGCTGTGGAGATAAGTCTGGCTACACGAGGCTATCCCACAACCAATGAATGAGCGACTGCACCACTGTAGCAGGTAGCGTGCGCAGTACCCTACAATAATAGCGACTGTGTGGGCAGTATGAGTGTGAAAAGTTGGGGATTCATGAGCACTCGGTATCGACAAGCTGACCTGCTACATATCAGACACTAAAAAGAGTCGTTCAAAAAGATTTGTTCGTTCATTCACCCATCATTAAACAGTGTCTTCCGCACGTCTACATTGACAACAGTGGATTTGATGTGTATGGCCCCTTAAGCTGCAGGTGCTTCACCGCTCAACTAAGGAATCAATGACACCGCTGTACCTCCTTCCCCTTCTGATGCAGAGTCTTCAGAGAACTTCTGCAGGTGACAGGAGGACGTTAAGTTGTGTGTGTAAGTGTGTGTTATATATGCAGTTATGTTGTTTTCAGGAGTGTTTGTTGGAGGTCCTGGAGATCGTGGAATTGGGGATTTCAGGCAGTAAGTCCAGACAGGAACAGGAAGTGAGATGTAAAGAGGAGAAAGAACTGAACCCGGCCTCTCTGAGGGTGAAGGAGGCCGCAGAGACCACACTGAACTGGTGAGAAAAACAAGAATTTAATTTTTTTTAAAACATCTAAAGTATCTAGCTTCCGTATCGTGACGTATTTCCGAGTAAAATGGGCTAGGCAGGCGGAACATAACGTTGGGAGCGATTTAATTTGATCGTCATAAGAAACATTGGATGGATGTCGTGATATTATTGGCCAGAGATGTCATCTAAAAGGGTTGAAAATGCATTTTCTTTTTGAAATTTCAGCTCAACTGAAGACCTCTCTCCATTTTTCTTTCATAGATATGTTAGATAGCCACGACGACTTGTTTTGTTTCTGATTTGCAACCTCTACTTCTTCTGCTTACTGGCAGATTACCGCTCTGTGTAACCTATGCCGCCAACTTCTGACCAAACTACACTGTAGCAGAGTTTATTTGCCAAAACAGTTGATGGAAATGCACCTAATTTGCATTTCTTTTTTTGTGACATTTCAAAACTTTGCTTTATAACTGAATGGAAACACAGCTGATGTAAATTTGTTTGCGACAGTGAAATCACTTGAAAAGTAATTTGGTGTAAGGCCAGCATTAACCTGTAGTTTCCATGCGCACATGTTACAGCAGACTTAATTCAGACCAGATTTAGCCTGATTCTAAAATTAGTCTGGGGAGACAGATTCAGGATTAAATAAGGGTCCAACCTGAACAGTGTCTGATTCCTATCTCAGTATTATGCAGGTTTCGGGGGCCTTCCCATTCCCTGGAGGCCTGCTGGATGAGGACGCTCTGATTGGCTGCTCCACTCTGAGCGACAGCAGTTTGAAGAAGTTCAGATATTTTGTGGTGGAAAGCTCAGTGATCCTGGCCATGCTGGAACAACCACCAGGACCTGAACATGGTCAGTCCGGACTCACTGATCCAGAAACACAGACCCTGATACAGCAGAAACACAATGTCTTCATCAGTCCAACATTTCCAAAAGACAGATTCAAATTAATCTCAAATTAAATAAAGACTGTCCTCCACTGAAAAACGACTCCATAGGTTGTTTGTACAAGCAGCAACTCCTGTGGGTTGTATTTCCTGCCACCGCTAGGGGCGCTAAATTAGTAAACACTCGTATGGGTCCTTTTAGAGGGTTGTTAATGAAATCAGACATGAAAGTGTTTAACAGCATTTGATGACGCAAATTGAGAAGCTTGATGTAACTTCCTCTCGCTGCTCTTTTGTTTCTTGATGTTTTTGATTAATTTTCTGTTGATCATTCAACTAATCCTTTCAGCTCTAAAGACAAAAATCCAAATGTTTTTGTTGGTGTGTGTAGCACCATGTCCGTCGCTCACAGTGCTGATCCGAGGACCGCCAGGACGCCACACCTGGACTCTACAGCTCCACCTGCAGCCCAGAGAGGGAAGAACACACACACAGGTGACCAGATACAATAAAATACACAATTATACAGATTTATAGTGATACAACGTGTGAACAACAGTGTTTTATCTCTGCTGTCTGTTGATCTACTGCAGCAAACTCTGGTCCCAGAACAGCACGCTGTCACCCAGGAGGATGCTGGGATACGATGTGGCGTCATACATCAGCTGTTTCCTGAACACATCAACAGAGTTGCTTCAGTTAAAGCAGATCTGAGTATCCCAACTCTGCACGAGACCGTTACTGAGGAGGTACGACCCTGGTCCATCCAGATCCAGATCATTCTTTACCTGTACGTCTCACCCGTGGTGTTCCTCAGGGATCAGGTTTAGGTCCTCTTCTTCTCTCCAAACTATTTTTCAAACGATTTCACTGTCGCAGACACATTTCGAATATCGGAGTTTTGCTAGAGTTGTAGCGCAGTCTGGTGATCTCGATCATTTGGTGTAAAGTCGTCATCATAACACTCTTTCTGATGAAATCAAACATGTTTAATATTATCTGATGTTTTTAGTCTTGGCTCATGCAAATATTGGAGTTCAATATAGAGCTGCCAAGATATCACATTTTCACTACATGATTATCGTGGCCAAAATAATTCACAATAACCTTACGGTCTTCTCCCACTAAAATAGCACAGCTAACCAACAGAAGCTGGTAGAGAGACAGAATCCAAAATGTAAAATGTGTACGTAAATACAGTTTATCTTTCAGGATTATATTGATGCCAAATTGACAAGAATACTGTCGACATGACGTCTTTAATCCTGTGTTTCTAGAGTTATGTGTTTTTTGCGGACACATAAGGAATTGTTAATATCTCATATTTCTTAAAGGGAGTTTGGCGTATGTTTTCCACCGGGAGCATCATGGGAAATAATCTCAAAAGGAATCTAGTCGTAGTCTTGCAGA
>JAOVVB010266550.1:0-13153 GCA_028570985.1 Heterobranchus longifilis | reverse complement strand
TGACAGAATAAACACAACCAAATTTATTTATATAAGCGCTATGTATTTCAAAGACTTTTTCATGGCAGCAACATTTTTTTTTTTTTTCGCCGTCAAGAAGTTTTGTAGTGAAAGGCAGCAGCATCAGCACAAACAAAATGCCGAAGCTTTAACGGATGATAAATGGCACTAGACGTAATTGGTAGGCTGAAAACACACCTTATTGCTTCCATCTTTGCTCATATGCCACTTTTTTAAAAGGAGGAGAGGAAAACGTATTAATTAATAACATGACATGCAGCCCAGTCGCCAGAATAAAATGTTGGAATTGTATGATTTTTGCAAAGCACGGAAATTTTATATTTGTATGTTTCATATGTATCATATCAACATTTCTGAAGTGACGTTCAGATTTGACGTATATGAGCTGAGTTTCTCATCGGAGGCTGCATCTCAGACCACTGTTCGAGATCAACAAAACCGGGTGCAGGGTTTTTCCTGCGTAGAGAATTTTTTTAGCACTCCCCAACGATGTTTTAGACACCCCCCAAAGGAAAATCACCAGCACCAACATGATAAGAATTGAGAATAAAAATAGCAAATCCTCATGTGTTTAATAGCAATTTCTCAAACAACTGTTGCAGAACATAAACTACGACGTGCTATATTTTACACTGTCATATGTAGTCACCCACCCAAAGGCCCATTCTGAGCCAGGAAAAACCCTGCAGGCATTTTTTAAACCAGACTTCAGGACAATAACTGTTGATTTTTGTTACTTACATTGATAATTTGCGTAACAAACATCCTTGTTTTAACCCAAACCACAATGTTTTTCCTAAACTTACCACCTAGTTTTGTTGCCTAAACTTACATTTTGTTGGTGAATTCGCAAAACTGCAACCGTAGTGAGGCATCGCAGTTTGGCACGTATAAGTGACTGTCAATAAAGATTTGAAAAAAAGAAAAACAAGACCTCAGGTTGATATCCGCTACATATAAAAAAGTACAAATGAAACATATCCCTGGTTTGCAGAAACGTACAATGAAAACATTTATTATGGCTATTGGGTTGAGACATGAGAACATTTGATGCTCTCTTATTTTTTTTTAAAACTGATTACATTTTTTACTTAGTCCAATGCTTGGAGCTGAAGTCATGCACAAACCCATTTACTATCATTACTATTTTTCTTCTGAGAAGCAAATGAGTTTTAATTACATTTCAGCTTTAAATGTTCATGTTGGTGGGAAACAGAGAGAATTAGAGAGACACTCTTGTGAGAGTGCAGGAGGAATGATCTAATGAATTACTTCTCGAAGCGTATGGGAGCTTACATAGTCGAGCAACAATGGCTCCTCTCTCTAACTTCATCAGAACTGTAATTCTCTTACTGCGAAGGACGTGCGGCGCGTCTCTGTTCACGTGCAAGCAGCGTTATGTGCAAGACCAGGTGATAATTCACGCTTCATAGGCTCTACAGCTTTTCCATTATGCTATGGGTTCAAGAAGTTCAGGGTGGCATATTGCAGTGCAAATTGCAGGCAAAAGCATGACAGAAGTGAGAGGAATCAATTACAGCGAGTATGACACACATCAAAAGAATGAAGGAAGTAAGCTACCTTGATAAAAAGAAGTCATGTGTCAGATGACAACACGTATTCTTCGAAGACAAGCTCCAGGACATTTGGAACTTATTTCTCACTCTTTCTTCACAGTTAATCTTTCTAAGAGGAGATATGTTGGTACAGTAGTCATAAGGTAATAGGAATTGGAGTCAGGTTAATTAAGTGTAACATGCAGCAGTGGGGAAGCCTGTTAGTGAGACAAACCCTTTGGAATAAAAAAAAAAAAAAAAAAAAAATCCCTTGTAGTTATCATGTCTTGTTTCATGGACATAGACCATGATAGTGAGGGAATTCTACCAAGTTACTGGTGTGAGACCGTGCTTCTTGGTAATTTAAATTCAGTCCAGTTGAATAATTAAAACTCTTTTTTTTAACTGCTCATGTGCATGTACAACACGCTATGAAAAGTAGAACTGCATGCTCTCAGCATTTTGCAAATTCTGATCATATCCCACGAATGCTAAAACCAATGCCATTCGATGTAGTTAATACTGTGTAGTGTGTGCATGGTACAAGTCCGGTAGGATTTGAGACATGGAAGACATGAGGTATAAACACACTTCTGATGCTAATAACATTCACAGATTATTCAACTGTATCCACATCTTGAAAATATTATAACACAACAAGACTAGCGACGCTAAATACATTTACTGTACAGTACTTAGGTAACATTTTGAGGTACTTGTAGTACTTCGATTTTATGCTAATTAATACTCATTAATTTTGGAGGCAAATGTTGTACTTTTCACTCCATTACATTTATTTTTGACAAGTTTAGTTGCTACATTGCAGATTCTGATTTCCAAACTATAATCACCTAATGAATTATGATGTATGATTATCAATTAAGCTACCCGGCAGCATGTAAAGCACTAGCTATTACTATCAACATACACATTCATGTATCAATAATATAATATAGATTGTTCTGAAATGGGGCCTCTGCATAATGACTATACTTTTACTTTTGGTACTTTAAATATATTTTGTTGATAGTTAAAGTTTCACACACAAAACAGTTATTTGAGAAATTTCTCCAAAATACAAAAATTGTCAACCTTATGGTGGCACCAAAGGAAAAGTCAAGGAAATCATCAAAGTCAGTCGGCGTTATCCTCTGGGGACCACGACTACACAAAACTTAACACCAATCCAGTTATTTCAGTCTGGACCAAAGTGGTGGACCGAAAGACCCACGTTGTGTGACATCCATTTTTTTTCTGCTCTGCCACTATACGGCCATTAGCAAACAGATTGTAGGTGTAGCCTGAATTAGAACAGCCATGATGCTCATTAGATACATCTCATGAAATCTATTTATGTGGCAGAGCACCATTCAACCACAAGATATTCCCTGGTGTTTTGATAGTGGTGAAGAGTGCTGTCTAACATCTGGTTACTGCAAAGGTCATGATTGATTGATTTACATTATTTTAATACTCATTAAATCTACTGACAGTATGGCAGTATCTGCATTCATTATGTTTCTCCACTCATAATACAGGTTTTTCATTTAATTTGTCTGCATTAGATCTTGCTATATTTCCCATGCTTTTATGACTACATAGGTTTCTTCGTCTTTTTTTTAGCAGAAGATAAAGCATACGGTAAGCCAACTTAGACTCACTTAAGCCTAAACAAGAATGTTTCACATTTTATGCAGTGAAGAGGACTTTATTAAGTGAATAGGCATAGAGGGGAATATTAGCTTAAAGACATTGACATATCAAATTGTAGGCTACAGACAAACGTTATTTTAATAGCACGGACGTGCCTACATATATCTTATCTAGATTAAAACTGCATTATGTTTAGATTGGGTTGGGTGGCAATAAAGGTCTTAAAGGGATAGTTCAGATTTTTTGAAGTGGGTTTGTATGAGGTACTTATCCACAGTCAGTGATTTATTTACAGTAGACGGTGGTCGGCAAGCCCCCAGTTTGGAGAAGCAGACAGGAGTCCTGACACGGAAGCTAAGCAATGTGCTGCTGTGGATGGGGTCAGGAGCTAAACGTATTTTAGCCACCTAAAAAAGTTTAAGCGTACACCAAATTTAGAATATATATAACTGGTGCCCCCCCTCCTGTTCTCCAATCTGGGGGCGTGCCGACTGTAGATAATACACAGGCTATGGATAAATACCTCATACAAACCCCACTTCATCAGGACTATCCCTTTAATTCGATACAAGTTGTATAAGAGTCATTTTCTTAAAATTGCAAGGGTAAGTTTAAGTAAACCTACTATGTCAGTTTTACAAATCCCCCTGCAATATAAGAGGATCTCTGGAATCAGTCCTGTCAACAAGGAGAAAACAAGACCTGTACCTGATTGTTATCATATTGTTCATTTTGCTATAAGGGCTGTCCAGCTGGCTGAGGGGAACAGAGTGCATCTCTTGTAGCTACCCAGACACATAGCTCTTAAGTTAAAAACCTAGAGGAGACAATAAATACTCTCCTGCTGCTAGAATAGTAACTTTACAAAAAAAAAAAAAAAAAAAAAATCCTGACAACTTCTCGTCAACAAGGGCACAGGCAATTTTGCTGGATACTAACCAACAGATGCACAATCACTCACTCACTCACTTTGGTGGAATCTTGCCAGCAACTGCCTGTTGTTGGATATAACTTTGTTCAATTTCTTGCAAACAAAAAAAAAATATCCACCCATTCTACGTTCCGTGAAAAGCCTTTCAAGGAAAGGTACATTCAACGAGATTCACTTAGATACAGACAGTGGCAACATTTCAGTCTTAAGGCCTTTTCAGACCAACAGCGAATAATTTGTGTGAATAAATCGCACATCAATTTAAAAAGTCAAGCTCATCTATCTCTGTGAGACCGTCCACACCAAATCCGATACTTTTGTATTTCGCAATTTAATTTTTTCCGCAGCTGTTTCGATTTCTGTGGATTTCGGATGCAAGCCAACCAATAAAATAATGACTTTTGTTCACGCGATCAACCCACACACACACTGGCACACACACTTATATCCCCCTTTATTGAACTATTCCTGTTTCCTGCGGTGTGAGCTCAGATGTGTGAGTGTGAGCAACATGTTGCCACTCGCTGTGTTACTTTTGTTTGTGACTTTGTTGCTATGGCCACCAAACCTCCATCTCACCCACAAACAGATAAATTATTTTTTCTTGGTCTTCCTCTCGGTTATTCACCGTAAATAACCACTTATCAGCATTTCCCTGCATTAACATTCACAAGGTACTTTGCATCGACCATCTATGGTGGAATGTGGGCGGGACGGGAGGCTGATCCAGCTGTGCACATTTCCAGGTTGATTTGCGATTCATAAAAGGAAGTTCCACACTTGCAGTATGCCTGGTTTTATAAATCTGATTATTTTTTCGGCACACGCCGTTTGTGCTTTTTGAGCGCATGTATATTTCTACTATGGATCCTACGCACAGTTTGATAAATGAGACCTCTGGTCCGCTGTGACTCTCAGTTCTTTTAAATCCAGGCTGAAGAACTTTCTGTTTGATGCTCCCTTTTATTAAATCAAATAATTGTTCATCTCTCACACTTCACTGTAACTCTTATTTGTATTTCATCTATTCCAGCTTCTTTTTATTTTCCATTTTTTTTAAATGACTGTTTTCATTAAATGTCCTTCTAATGTTTTATGTAAAGTGCATTGAATTGCCTATAGTGCAGAAATGTGCCATATAAATAAACTTGCCTTGCCTGTACTCCATCCAAAGTTAACTGTGACACAACTGAAAGGGACTACTGGTGTATCAAAAATAATTAATCTATCTACTCTGTCACAACCTGCTGTGAAAGCTGTACCTCAGATGTGTAATGTGCCTTTAGTGCTGGTGTGTCAGTATACAGTAAGTACCGGCTGCTCAGCTGCTAATGTGGACCATGTAGTTTCAACCATGATGTGACGATGGAGCGGAAAGGGTGCTGAACATTAATCAGATTTGGGCTTATTTGGGAGCACTTTTTGCTGACTTGCAGGCGTCTCACGGGATCGCCCTCAGCTGTGTCGGCTGCCACTGGCTCAGCACATCAGAGCTCCAACGCAGCGCTAACCTGTTGCCCACGTTGGGAGTTTCGTGCTCCACAAACATGATAGAAGCGAATGTAAACCTAAACTCCAGTCTTGAAAATATCTCTGTTAAATGATGATAATAAAAGTGATGTTAGAGTGAGTCAGAGTGGGGAGGTGTGGTGCGACAGGGCCGACAAATGCAGGCACATGGTAAATGGACTGTACTTATATAGCGCTTTTCTACTCTTTGCGACCACTCAATGCGCTTTACACTGCGAGTCGTTTACCCATTCACACCACATTCATATACAGGAGGATGGCAGAGGTTACCATGCAAGGTACATGCTGGGGATGTAAACATTCACACACACTCACACGCCGATGGCTATGCCTTCGGGAGCAATTTGCAGTTCAGTATCTTTCCCAAGGATACTTCGACATGTAGACCGCAGGGGCCGGGGATCGAACCACCGACCTTCCGGTTAGTGGACGACCTGAGTCACAGGTCGCCCACATTGCACCAATACCACTTACGTGTGCAGATACTTGCATAATGCATAAACATTGTGTTGATATAACTTTCCCCTCTCTCAAGGTATGTGATGATAGTTGCTGGTTTCACCTCTGTCTAATGTGAAAATGATCAGTTCACCTTACTGCCTAATGATGTAATTGAAATGTAATTGTAATTGTAATGTCAAGTGTAAACAAATTTCAAAGCAAGAACAATAGCTGGATAAAGATAATGAGCAAGCACTGCAAAGAAGGATGAATAATGGTGGTCTTCGTAACAGCATTAAAGGTGTAATACCGTGCTTAAGTGAGACTGATGTTACAGTTTGATGAAGATAAACTAATATACAGTCCTCCAAACCATACAGCCACGTAGGTTGTTTGTTCCTACCCTCTGATAAGACCCGCAGGAGCGTTTACTAAATTAGCACCGCTAGCGGTGGGAGCAAATAGGAACCACAGGAGCGATTTCATGCTCATAACTAAACATAACAGTCACAGTTTTAAACACATTATTAATGTTGTGAAACGGTTAAGTTTAGGCACTAAAACTACTTGGTTATGTTTAAGCAACAAAATAATTATGGTTTGGGTTAAAACCAGTACATTTGTTATGTTACTTCACTTCTTAGCGTGTGTATGTATGTACGAACATATGTAACGTAATTACGCATGTGAAATAGAACGTGAGGTTGTTCTGTTTGTTACCTAAAGTTAAAATAAGTCAACATTGACTTTTATTTTCAAACGGGACACCAAGACCAGCCTCTTGGGTCAAAGTCCTGGGTTTGTTTGACCGATCCACCACCCCAGCGGACGTTTTTGGTCTTAATACTATGTTACATGACTTCCTGCTTTTCTCCTGTCATAATTACTACGGCCACTAGAGGGCGCCGTCTAATAAACGTAAATATAGGTCGGAATTGCTGCTTGTAACAAATGAGCGATGGTCTTGTTTTTTGGGGGAGGACAGTCTCATTCATTTGGTTGATGAAAAGCTGGTGGCACAAAATGGAATAGTTTGGCCTTTTCTGAACTGATCCAGTAAAATGTCATGTGACAACAGCACCAGGAGTACTGAATCATTCCACATAAAGAAAATAACTGCTCAACAAGACAGCTGACTTTGTCTTTGCAATTCTCTAGTGCCATGTTGACACACACAGATCCATCAGTCCAGGAAAGTGGCGTCAGTGCCCGGCATGTGGGCAAAGAATACAGATGGACAGAGAGGAAAGAGAGCTGTTTTTTCTCTCTCTCTTTGCACACCTGGATGGTCTTGGCTGACATTTATGAAGTAACATCTACACCTGCTGGTTTGCTATGTTTGCTACATTCTTCCACTCAGTGAATAAGTCACATTGTGTTTTAAACAATAAGGCTGATTGCTTAGAAAAGCATCGCAACTTGCTTTTGCAAAAAATATGTGCGTAATAATAATAACAGCTGAAGTACAGTAAGATCTGTGTTTGTGCTTGCGGGCAAAGGGAATGTTTGCATGTAATATGTTGATGCAAACAGATCAGGGTGAAAAATGTGGGTTAAGTGGGTAATTGTGCCTTCTGAGAATTGAATGCAGTAAACAGATACATGTTAAATGTTTAAATACTTTTTTTCAATGCATTTGTGTCACAGTTAACCATTCTTAAACAAGACTAGATCAAAACCTAGTATAAGGTTGTACCGTGTATCGTCATGTCTAATGTGAATTCCTGGATGTTAAATTAAATCTGCAATTTTCTGTTGTGTACTGAAGTAGCATGTCATATGACATGGTTAAGCTACATTTGAGTCAAATAAATGAGGACTGCTTTAATTGAATGACAATGTAATCATGTTATTTTCAACTATTTGTTATTGTCCTATCATATGCCAACACAACGCACATTGGACAGGCAATGATTTGTGTTACTTTGTTAAACAGACCAGACCTAGGTTTCTCTCACACTCGCTATGCACACACTACGCTACTCTTACACTATAACTTATCAAAATGTGTCAACACCCTACAAATATGAGGATTGAAACACCATGTTTGAAACACATGTAGAGGAAAATAGAAATTTATACAAAAAGAAAATCAGTGGCACCCCAAATTGCGACATTTTAGAGCTCCCCTTAAATGTCTAAAATTAGGCTTTCTGGGTCGAGCTTTGCGGGTAGAGTAACAAATGCAACCGTTCAACAACCGCGTGTGTATTGAGGAAGTTGATCAGATGATTGATAGCAGAGGCAAAGATGTTATCAGCGGAAACACTGTTGCCCTATCTGTACTGGAAACCCGATGTGTTTGACGTATGCGTGAAGATGGTTGAGGTTAGACATTGAAATCAAACGGTTAGAGTCAGGACAGCCCATTGGTCGGGGGAGAGGACCACGGATGCATAAAGAGAACTGGATACAGCGTCCGAGGCGGAGCCCCGTTTGAAAGCTGCTCAGTGGCGCATGAAGCCAAAAAAGTTCGACTGACGCCTCTAAAAATCCCCAGATGATCGGCACTACTTCCGCATTATGGGGCCCATAAAGCAGGCGCACTGGAGACTTCCACCAACAGAGCCGGCTACTTCTGGTTTAGTACTCCGGTTAACTTGAATGGGGATTAAATTATTTAATGTTGTAGCTCTTCTAGACTTTTAGAAATGTTATCAAACCAAATGGATCAAATTAGGGGTTGTGAGTGCTGCTCAAAAAAATTATCCACAGATTTATAGACATCTCTTTTGCCAAGTAAGTCTATGGGAAAAAGTATTTTTGGGCCCCATGGCATCACGTAAAGGACACGGTAGTTGGAATACCACCATTTGGCCACTATTTCTAATTGGCTTCAAAGCCTGGCGCTCTTCCTGGGGGCCTGGATAGGACCTGAACAAATTGAGTTTCTGGTATGGAAAGGGCAGTGACAGCACTTATTCATTTTGAAAGAGCAACGGCCGGGGAAACTCCAACTCGACCGACCAATGGTGTAACATCACTCTCGTCAACCAATGACATAACTTCATCGCTCACTCAGTGACTGAGTTGACAGACTTCAAGAACGACATAAAAACGTTAGAGATATAACACCATTAGTGTCCTGGTTGTACAGTCAGCAAAGTGAGATCACACACAGTATGTCCAAACATTTAAATACCAAAGTCAAATCACAAAAGAACACCAAAAATGTTAATTTATCCCGTCAGCCACTTTTTATTACTGAGCTTACAGCTATGTATTAGTGCTTGGTACTTTTTGGCTTTTTGCTGACTCAATCGCTCATGGAGATATGCTTATTTACAGAAAGGTAGGCTGTACAACTCAAAGTAAGAGCACAGTTGTTGTGGATAGATTATACGGTTCCAGCCCTTACCTTCAAGTTCAAAGTTAATTGAGTATTTGATGCCTGTAGTGTGTTGATAAAATTAAGTTTGCGCATTAAATTCACTATTCAGCATAAAATATAACACACATATGAGAGGACCATGCTTAATAATACTGTCAGTGCAGGGGATTGGACCAGCCACACTTACTGTAATCACAAGCACACATTACTCGGCCACTACTTCCCCACTATACATTTAAAAGAGGTGGGACACTTTTTTTTTTAAGGCTATTGTGACAATATTGCTTCTCCATCAGCCTTGTAAATGTTTTGCCAATATGCATATTTCTGTGTAGCAAAGCACATTCTATTACATTTTACTTACTGAATAAAATACAGTATGATTCTGCATTTGAAATATTTTGTTGTATAAGTGTCCAGGATGTTTTAGAACACAGTGGGCTAGGTTCCAAATTACCCACTGGGCATGGGGCGACAAAACAAGCTGTGCTCTAGAGAGAGCTTGTAATAGATTGCAGTGATTCCCCTTGGACATGCTGTCGAGCAGGTGGCGTCTTAGCTGGTGCAACACACGGCAATGAATTTACCATTTCCTGCCCCACCATCTGACTATAAATCATACAGTCTGAAAACACATTTTTAATAACCGGAGAGGCAATTAAATAAATTCAGATGAGAGTCGGAGATAACTCTTTGTGGGTTATTTTTCTCATTAACCTAAGATACACATGCACGCATGCATGCATGCACGGAGAATCCAAGATCCATACATTAATGGTTGAATATTGAATAATGCAATTTAATAGATATGGCAGACTGATTTAATCATGTTACATATTGGAGCTATGGGTTGCTGTTGATACACACTGACCACTGGTGGAGGAAATGGGCTATTCAAGTTAGCGAGGTGCCGATTAAAGAAGAAGAAGAAGAAGAAGAAGAGTGCAAACTGATTAAAATAATGTAGCAACCAAACATTCGGCATTCACGTGTGTTTGATTACAATGAATTCTCCTCCGGTTACCTAAACGTAATGCATGTTTATGTAAAAATATAAGCATGTAAAAAAAAAAAAAAAAGTTACTTACTTAGTTAAGTTTACATTTTTAAAATACTAAAATCAATAAAAGGCATTGCGTCAAATTTAATTTATCTTAAAGGATTTTATTCCATTTGTAATAAATAAAAACTATCCCTGCACAACACAATCACCTTATTAACAGGGCAATGGTAAACTGATGCAGCAGGTGCTGTAGGTTGTGTTACTGTGCCAAATGTGTAAGGAGAAAAAAAAAAAAATCCCCAAATGCCTACAATACAAAAAGTCTCCTCCCTGCAGTCCAGCTGATAAAATCACTTATTTCTGCTCTGCTGAAACTGCCTACAGCAAGAGCCACCTGTTCATGACTGGATGTTTTCCTCTTTCTGTAAAGTCACACCCTCACAGGTGGTTAATCCCCCGTGGACCACAGACACTCACCTGTACTGGTCATATATTTCCCAGCGTCTGTGACAGTGAGGCATGAAAGCCATTAGCTGTGCAAGCTAACTCTGAATGTGAAAAACCTGAAATTGCTTATTTGCTATGAGTGGAGGGGAAAAGTGGTAATTTTTATTTTTAATAATTTGGAAACTTTTAAAAGGTCCCATATTGTAAAAATATGGGACAATTTCCATGTCTCTTTTAATTAAAAAAACAGGTCTCGGTCCTAAATACTGCAAAAGTATCAAAACGCTCAATCCACGGAGATATGCACACAGAGACTGTGTCTTTAAACGAGCCTCCAGGACATCCGTATAAGGTTGTGATGTCACAGCCATGCTATATATAAGTAGAAAGTGCCACTATAATGCCGTTACAGTCATTCCTTGGCTGCAATGACAGTGAGGGAGGCTCAAAGAGACGCTAAAGGCGCTAACATTTCACAGAGGGTGAATACAGGTATGCATATGTGAAAAAGAAAATGTTTTTTGAACAAGCATGTTCAAAAAACATTGGCAGAAGCCAAGTATGAACCTGCAATTTTAAACAAATCATTCCACTTGCAAGGAAGTTATTGGTTAACAGATTAATGCAGGAAAACCATGTTTGCTTTAATTTTTCCAGGGAGATATTATTCTTGACTAATTGAAGCAAAAGCCTGAAAATCACAAAGAGAAATCAATATGCCTTCTGCATTTGGCAAATTGAATATTTATTAGTACTAATGAATCAGCAGAGTTATATTCCAGTGTTTTCCACTACCACGGCTGCCAAGCTCGGGATTGTTCGAAGCTTGGCATGTGTCACCTGTGTGTTTTATCAAAAAATGCAATTTATTTTACTATTTGTTCATTGTTTTTAGTTGTTGTTTTTTTTTTTCTATCAAGGGACATCACTGCACAAACACTGGTGTTTCAGTCCAGGGATGTAACTTCGGTTCGTCTTGGATGGCATCCACCGTAATTAGTTCCTCAGCAGAGCCGGTGCATCCTCCGGCTTAATGGGCAACAATCAATGCCAACACAAACAGTGTGTCTTTGCTTGTGCGCTGCTACAACTGTCTGTTAGATAAGATTATTGAATCCTCTCAAACTTTGTATTCTGCCTTGCTGCTGCTCCGGATATACTTGTAACAATAATCAACAGTTCACAGGTTTGTTCTACTGTAACCACAACCACACTTATTCAGTGACACACACACACACACACACACACACACACACACATACTGGATACCAGAGTACAAGACGATATATGCAAACACCATTGCTATCTCTGTCTCTCAACCTGCTGTCAGGGGTTAGACATATAATTGTGTTTATGGCAAAGCGCAGCTACACAGATATATTCCACCTACACATACTTTGAAAATCTCATTTATTTTCTACGGCCATCTGCAAGTACTCCACAATGAACCTTGTGAACCGAATGAATCATTCTGTGTTTGCAGGCTGCAGCACATAACTTTTCCTGTGAAATGCATAAGTCTTTCAAATTGAAAATGTTTTTAGTTAGAAGCACCTTCTCACTGTTCAATGTTGCAATATATGCATTCCTCCGGGGTGAATTAAAGGACAGAGAGAATAATACTGTTATTACAGTACGGCCAGAGTTTTTGTGTTATATATGTTATAATCTGAATTTTGAAGTGATGTCAATAGACATTTTGTAGCTATGTATGACTGTTAAAAGAATAGAAGCATGAAGAGCGTTCATTTAACGTGCTCGTGTTTTTGATGAACGATGAACTGAGAGTATCAGTTTTAAATGAACGGTAACGAGAGCGTTATTAACTCTCGCAAACCCGAGGATTTTACGGCACCCTGCATGCAGGTGTTGTGTTGAAAACTGTTTCCCCGTCGATATGTGTTTTCCCCAACCTAAATCTAAAGGACAGTACTCGTTAAAATACCGTGGAGTCCAATTATGGAATATGAACTTGTACTTATGGAATGATTCTCTATCTTTGTCTAGATACAAAATGAGACTCAAAAGTGATTTGCTGTCAAAAAGATTTTGTATTGAGTCTTGATTTTGTGATGTTTGTTGTTTCCAACATAGTGTTGTTTTAATTTATTGTATTTTTCCAACTTCATATGATTGTGATTCGGTAAAATATATTCATGTTCGTTAATATTTACTTTGCACTGTTTTTATTTATTTTTATTTATGTACGGTACATATATATATATATACATATATACATT
>JAOVVB010266525.1:0-18561 GCA_028570985.1 Heterobranchus longifilis | reverse complement strand
GACATAAAATACGTCAGTAAATACCCCGCTGGTGATTTTTCGAAGCTTTTACATGTCTTTAAAAGGGGGGTTGCTAACAAGTGGCTGAATGAGACTACAGAGGTTGTCGAGGACATTAAACGTCACTGTCAGCTTAGTAGTGGTGACGGTGACATGCAACTGTTGGGTAGTTTGTTTATAGCCTAACGTTAGCTTTTTACTTCTGCCGATTGCATTTACACTTCTAAAATCATAAAAGGTGTACTGGGAAGACCACAGGGATACTTTCGGGGCACTTGGGCCAATGATGGAGTTTTTGCCCTTATAGGGCAAAAGTGCTTATAAGGGCGAAGACAAAGCATGGTTGAATTTTTTTTTTTAATGTGTTTTTTAAACATCACTTTGTTACAAGGAGTAAATAGATCTGAGGAAGACGCCATGTTGGTGCTCTTCTGTGGGACCAATACCAAACTCTGATTCCTGGTAAAGATTCTACAGTAAGGCAAAGTTTAGACCCTGGACTTTCACCTCTTTTGTTGGTCTTCTTGGTCTGCGGTGGGAGGGACTTCTTGAAGTTTCGACCAGTCAGACTGGGGACGATGACATCGGCACTCGCTCTGGATGCGGTGCTGTCGACTGGTGCTGGGGCCGCAGTGGTGGGTTTCACCCCTCCTTCAGCAGCAGGAAGCTTCAACCACAGTAACAGAATGATTATTGAAACCAAGTATCCTTGTAAACCGATAACACATTGTTTTCTATTCATACGGTTGTATCATCATCTTTTCCCAGTGCTTTGGACCTAAATGTATCATTTTGTAGATTTTGAGTGTCCATGGCTTTTAAAACTGGTCAAAGTTGATATAAGGTTCCAAACACAATCAGAAATTTGCAACATTTGTTTACATCAATCAATCAATAAAATAAATAAATAAATAGCCCTTCCAGCATAATTAGTCATGAAATAAAGAAAAAGAAATAATCAGATAAGATAAGCCTGTATTGATGGCAACAAGGGAAATTGGGTTGTTGCAGCACTAAGACAGAAAGTAAGAGTAAAAGTAAAAGTATACAAGAAAAAAAAGTTGCAAGCTAAAGCAGTGATTCTCAACTGGTGGGTCGCGACCGAAAAGTGGGTCACGGGGCCATTTTGATGTGTGTGGGAAAAGTTGATGGAAAAAGTCGACACAGAATTTCTGATGCTGCGCTTTTAATTTGAAGGACACGGGCCGTGAGGAAACGATGTATAATGTAATAACAGTGATCTTGGCACGGCCTGTCTGCGCTGCACCTTTCCTCACCTCTACCACGCCCACAACACACACACACACACACACACACACACACACACACACACACACACACACACACACACACACACACAAGGTCATTACCAGTCATCACCTGCTGACCTACTAAATGTGTGTGTGTTGCAGCTTAGCCAGTAAAAAACATGATAAAAAAAACAAACGTTGCTCGAGAGTTTCTGCGGTAGGGGAGATAAAAGACCGAACGATGATGATAGCGCAGCGAGAGCAGAGGCCTTCAACAGAGCTTCCTTCAATAGCAAATTCTGCCTTAAATATGGATTTATTGCGACCGGTGACTCGCATGCCCCGAGCCCTTTGTGTGTGTTGTGTGTGGAGAAAAGCTGTGGAAGCAGGGAAACCAGCCCAGAGCTCCCACTGCATCAGTGATGTTGGTGAGTAGCAACGTTCTGCAAGAAAAATATAGTGCAGTGTGTTTAATATTCCAAAAAGATGCTTTGCTGATTTTGGACCAGCTCTATGTCATCCTGGTGGTCGCGGTGCACGGAGCGGAGATCTGCCAACATGACGGCCGCAATCGGCACGCCCTGGGGGAGATCTCGACGTACCTCGGCTCTGCGGAGAATCCCGTGCGGCGCGACTGTGGAGGGAGGCCGGGCACCGCTCATTTACCCACAGAGCTGATTGTAATCAGCAAAAGATTTCTTTAAAGGTCATGATACTTGTGAAATATAGGCTAGGATTATCAATATTAAAGCGGTCCGCTGTGCAGAAAAGGTTAGGGGTCCTTTTAGTCTTAGATGACTTATATTTCTTAACACATTATATAAATTGATGCTTTTGCATGATTCTTTGTGGAGGAACTCCAGTTTACAGATCTGTCGATTAAATCAACTAATCGATTAGTCGACAAAATCATATGAGTGTTAGTCAACAAAAAATGTCTTTAATCGAGGACAACCCTAGTAAACTGAGCGATCATGGGTTTATCTCTACAATCCGGTCTTATTGCCCTCTTGTGGTGGACTCAGCAGATCTACTAATACTCAAAGGATTTGTAGTTAATCTCATATTCATATCAGAGGCCTGTAGAAGTGCTGGAAATAAATGATGGTGGATCTTTAGGGAGGATTTTGTAATTGTGACTTGAATGTGATTTGACCAGTTTCGGTTGGTTTCTGTTATGTATACTTGCAGATGAAAGTATTTTCAAAGAGCTTTCTAACAGCTTCTGCTTCAGGGGAATATCTGCTGTAAAACATTTTTCCACTGTTAAAAAGCAGCCATTTTTTAATGTCTGGAGGTTCAACTTTTAACAACTTGGATAGATGTCTTACAGCATGAAAATGTTGAAATAATATTGAGCACAGCTAAAATTGAGTTTAACAAGAGATCCGTTTTCAGAAATAATCATTAAATAATGTCAGGTTGTCCAGCGCACAAGAGTCAAAAACGGTTTCTTTAGGGCTGTGTTGATGTTCAGCAGTCATAACAGATATCCATCATATAAAAGGAAGTTGAATTTCTATGCTGACAGTATCCTTAATAGACCAGAATGCAATGCAGCCACGAGGCATATTGTGGTGTGGAGTATTTGAATTTGTCTAATACATTTCTGTCCTCTAAACTTGGGGAACTATGTGTAAAAATGGCTACACTTTCTGCATAGCTCTCCGATGTTAACACTCCAGAATTAAAGCTGACAGGTGCCACTTAAACATTAGAATTGTGTGATTCAATGTGTGTGCTATATATCCAGTAATGCATGTTTATTGGCTCACTTTATTAGCGCCCTCTTTCAGTAGCTAAATGCTGCCGGTAGCTGTGTAACTTTACCAGTTCATGAGAGATATGCCTGAGAGAGGCAGATTGATTTGCTCAGCACAAATATAGTGAATTCATATAAATATTTTGTCTGTATGAACATGCGTTGTGACATGCTGTGCTAAATTGGTCATAATGTCACATGGTGCACTTGGAAAACAAGCTAGCTAGCCAAATGTGCCAAAGAAGCGGCAACCTCCGGGGCTCAAAAATGAAACCAACGAAGAAATGCCAAAAAACTGCAGTTCCTTGAATGGCAACTTGAGGATTGCTCCAAAAATGGGTCAATCCCCATAGACCCCCATGTTAACATGCCCAACTTTACTGCAGAAATAAACATGTTTACATCCTGGTACAAAAAACGGTTTTGGTCTCTATAGCTAATTTTCCCGTTCATGAACTGAATTATTTCAACATGTTTTTGGATTAATATTACTGCTGCATTAATGTGTATGTTGCATTTTATTGCTGTAGATATTTAGGGTCGTTTAAGCTACAGGAATGCATCATATTTTATAGGATCATCATATTTGTAGCGTCGCTGTCCTGTGAGATCCACGTATCTATTCAGAGTTCAGAAAAACAGCCCTGCTTTCAGCTTTGTGTCAATATATTGTCCTTGATCTGAGTTTTCTCAACACATCAACCTTCAGTTTATCACAAACATTCAAATAAAAAAACTCACCAAATTTGGAGGTAAATGGTTTTCACTGGACAGAAAGAGTATGGAAAATGTGGAGTAAAACGTTCCTCTGAGACAGTATAGTGAAGTATGAAGTTGCATAAAATTGAAATATTCAAGTAAAGTACAGGTAACCTACCTCCAATTTTTACTTAGTTACAGTACTTAAATGTACATACATCTTAAACCTTTACTATTACTTCAACCGAGGACCTGCATCACCTCAGACTGAGGACTTTTCTTCATTTTTCTCTGCTTGTGACAGAAACAGGAACATATTCTCAAACCCAGACTCAGTAGACACATTGTGTCCTGTTATGCACTCGTGTCTCCCCCAGAAAGTGGTTGTATGTCAGTCGATGGCTTTCTGACAGCTCAGATGAGGCACGTTTTCTGTATCAGGAGAAAAACCTTCCAATGTGGTGAGACGAGGTGAGGCTCTAATCACCGATTACTGCCAGGCTGAGGGACAGAGGGAAGAGAAGCTCCCCAGTGTGTCTCAAAGCTTATCACAGCACTCGCATATACAAAGGTGCACAGACACACATGGGCACACTCATTCACAGCGTTCGCTAAAACACACACAGACACAAGTTACCAGACCCTCATGGGTACTGAAAATCCTGTGACAATCCGGAAACAGCAAACACACCGCACCCCCATCAGCGTGTCATCATCGGTCTTACACATCAGGAACAAATATTTACTTACTTTTTCATCTGTAGGCTAATTAGCAAAATAACTATTCTGAAAATCAAACACAGCACGTCCCAACATTTGGGAAAATAATCCACCCTGATTTCTGGGAGACAAAACTCTGTAATTAACTGTTTACTCAATAAGTCAAATTATTTGCAAAAATATTTGATTTGTTTGATTGTGAAATTGCACAGTGCTCAAACAAGCAGCTGATTCAATGTGGGACACTCATTTTCAGTGGTATGTTACGCATTTTGGCCATCTGTGTGTTTGTGTTAGTTACTTTATGGATCATAACTAAACAGTTGTGTTGTAATTAAACTGCTAAAGTGCAAAAGTTATACTCCTCTTGGAGTTTTTGGCCCACTGGACTGGAGGAGGGCCGACCCTCATGCATGAGCATGCAGCTTGGGAAAACCATGACTGATGCTATCAGATTTGTGATTTGGCCAGTGGCGATGCATAAGTTATGAGGACAATTGTTTTTAAAATGATTGCTATGGATTCATGGCTGTTTATGTAGGATTGAGTTGATTAGATAGATATTCTAGAGAAAGGCTGAAGACAATGCTGATGCAGTTTGCTCATGACTCCTGACCAAAATAAGTTTTGGCAAATTAATGAAAATAGTTATCTGCTGCAGTGACAATGCGAGACTGTCCTCCCCCAAGCTGCGACGCATATTTACTGGTACGTTTATTGTTAGGTGGCGCCCTCTAGTGGCCGTCATGGAAGTCATGTAACGTAGTATTAAGAGCGAGAAAGTCAGTTTAGGGAGGGTGGGGGTGATGGTGGACGGGTCAAACGAACACAGGACTTTGACCCAGGAGGCCAGAGTTCGTGTCCCATTTGAAAATCAAAGTTATATTAACTTTACCTAACAACAGAACTACATCACATCCTAACTACACCATGTACGTATGCACAGAAGTGAAGTAACATAGCAAATGTACTGATTTTAACCCAAACCATGATCTTTTTTCTAAACCTTTATCCAAATAGTTTTGGTGCCTGAACCTAACCAAACTGCGACGTTTCACAATGTTAAAGACGTGTTTAAAGCCGCAACCTTTACTTTTAGGTATGAGGATGGACAATGTTTCTGTGGGTCGTATTTCCTGTCACCGCTAGTGGCGCTGTTTTAGAAAACGCTCCTGTGGGTTGTATTAGAGGGGAGGTCGTATGGTTTGGAAGACTTGTTGGTCGATGCACATGTTGGTGTCAGAGTGACCTATTTGGTGTTGCAGATTGAATTTCAGAGCTGAAGTTTGTCCACAGACCTTAGCACTGTTTTCAGTCGTACGTGAGACAACAAAAGAAGCAGACAGGGGGAATAACGACATTAGCATTCAAGGGAGTCATTCAAATCCATTCAGCTGTAGTAAAATAAACACATTCTAATGCACAGAAAAAGTCGCTGCTCCTGATTGATATAAATCTCACACAAATAGCTGCTGAGGCAGAACAGTCAAAGATCATCATCGCCAGCCCGATGCTGTGGCCACCTCTGTAATGCATCTTCAACTGATCCTCACTCTGCTGAAATGCAATGTCCCTGCTGAGGTTAGCGACCATGAAAGGACCCTTGAGTCAGACCCTGACCTGTTGGGTCCACAGCTGAACGATTACGCATCCCTGAGACGTGTGACAAGAATCCTGATCAGGCTGAGCTGCTGTGTATCCGTCGCTGCCACCCAGAAGGGAAAACAGCCACTCAGCTAATACGTTCTCTGACCAATAAAGCCCAACTGCAGGAACCTTTCCAGGTATCCAGGAACCTTTTAGGAGCTCAGGAGCTTTACCCGCATTTCAAGCACAGAAAAGAGGGTCTAAATTTAGTAAATGAGCCCAAAAAGCCTCTTGCTGTGTACAGTGCTGAACGCCTCTGACTGGTTTCCAGTAGTATCAATATTAGGACTAGGAATGGGAACAGTTATTGATGTTTTTAATAGTGGCACAAGTACTTTACTTGAGTATACTTTGGAGGTACTGTTCTGTGCCCAGTCTGGCTTACCGGGTGAACAGTGTCTGGATAAAGCCTTACTTCCTGTCTCTGTGGAGTTTTCGCAGAGACAGGAAGTCAACAACGGCAACAGCCTCCGAGTTATCAACATACTCGCTGAAAATTACAAGTTTTGAAGATTTGGATCTCAGACCTGAGGCATGTTGGTCTGCACCGTTGATAATGCCCCTTGGATATCGGGAATTAACTGAGAGGGTCCAGACTAATACACATTTGCTAATTAGGCTAGGTAATTAGCCTAATCTCTATGATTCTTCAAATGCAAAAGATACACAAACATTAATGTGCACAAGTGCCTTTTTTGTTCCTGTTTTTATTCCCGGGTTTATTTCCTGCACAGGGATCCTTAGTTTCTGAGACTATTTGACTGAAAAGCACTAATGCATTGCAAGCTTGGACTGTAAAAAAAAAAAAAAATGGATGTAACCACCGGGACGTCACCCATTGGTTTGTGGACTACCATTTTGAAGCCTTAGCTTGGTTAGCACGGTGCTACTGAATGCTGAACAAAAGTTGTAAGACAAAACCACATCCCAAAACAAGTTCACATCTATTTAAATGTAAACCTGTCAATCCCCTGCTTTATTGTCTATTTGACTCTAAATGTGAGCATAATTTACAAAATAAACATCATGCTGTATTGAAGAAGACTTGAAACTAGCGATTGAGACCATAAACTCATTATGAAACCCTTTACTGATGTAATAAATCAAGTGAGAACCCTAACCCTATACAACCGGAAGTATTTTTGCAACCAGTAGAGTCGCCCTCTACTGGCCATAGGAAAGAATGCAAGTTTAAGGCACTTCCACATTGGCTTCACTTTTCAGTCCCGGAAGTTCTGTCCACTATTTTTTTTTTACAGTCAGATTGCAAGACTGCTGTGTGGCCAAGTCCATCTGCAAAATGTTAGCTAGTTAAACACCTAGCCTGGTGTTCAGCTTAACAGACAGCCAGGCTGCTGGCAGCTAAATCATCAGATGGTGTCATTTCAGGTAAGAAGAAGAAAAAAGAGACTGCATCCTCTCCTGTTGTTTTCACAGTGAATTGAAGAGTGGGCTCGTGCCCCATCAGAGGACTGCCACAGAAAAAAATAAATGGCCTTGGAGAAAGTGTAAGCGATAAAGCATGGATAGAGCAGCCTGAGACGAGACTGTAGCACAAAAAAGTGGAGAGCGGGGGAGGGTCAACTGCATTCACATGGTGGAGTACACATTTGCCAGAATTCAAAACCATATTGTAGTGAGCTACAACAGTTTTCAATAGGGGATTTATTTTGAATGTGTGGCTGTTCACAGGTGTTATTCTCTGTCATTTCTAAAAGCTGAGGCAGATTTAAATAATAATAATACAAAAAAAACCAACCTGTCTGGCTTTTAAGCATCTCACCCATTTGTTAGTCCTGCAGAACCCCGAGTCTAAGCAGATTTTCACAAGCTCCCGTAATCATTTGGTGCAGCATGTGGACGAAGCTTAAACAGATTGAAACCACATGTGTTCAGTAAACATGGAGGGAATGTCTAAAAATGCATTTAAATGAAACATTCCCTATTTGAAAGTATATTCTGTGATACAGCCACACCAACCTGTAGCTTCAGATTCTGCAGTTACAGTAAATTCACACAAATTCAAGTATTAACTGATTTAAGAGTGCAAATTACAGAAATTATTAATTAGAGAGCACTCATTTCTAATCTGTGTTTTTTTTTAAAACATGATTTTTTAAAGACATGTTTGCTCTGTGTCTCATTCTACAGTTTTAATCCCACCGACAATTTGACAATTTGTGTCAAATTATGCTTAATTCTGTGTCGATGGCCATGATTTTTCTTATTGGTAACTGTTATATTTGATCTATTGTATTTATATGTCAGCCATTGTATACAGTAAAAACTCCAATTATATTTCAAAAATCATTATAACGGCATGTACATATTTATGTAGTATGAATATTATTATATATTCCATGAATTCATTAATGCGATATAAAGGGACAAATTGAGACAAGTGAGTTTGCAAATAATACACACAAACAATTAATCTACACACATAGAAACAATACAAGATACAAATATGACAATATTAGACAAATACACAAGGATCAATAGCAGTGACCAATTCAACAATATCAAACACCACAAAGGCATTAATGTCTATGGAGGCCCATTCAGCCTCACTGTATTAATAACTGTGCCTGTATAGAGTACTCACAATCATATTTAAAAATGCTAACACGATGATTAACTGTACATAAGCTCATTATGATGACATGTAAGGACTTATTATGATTTATATATTGAAGTCAATGGAGGACCATTCAGTCACCTGCATAGACAAACTAAAAAAATATTGATATTACACACGTGTGTATGACTGAATGAGCCAACAAGTCCTCCAACCCATACGACCACATGGGTCGTTTGTTCCTACCCTCTAATAAAACCTGTTTCCTAAATTAGAGCTCCTACTGACGGCAACAACACTCCTTGATTAGTGTGAGGAAAAGACTGTGGTTTCGGTTAAAATCAGTCAATTTCTTATGTTACTTTACTCCTGTATATAAGCACATGATATAATAAAGTGTGTGATGTAGTTACGTTTACCATAACTCAACGCTGACTTTTAGTTTCAAATGGGACACGAACATCGGTCTCTTTGGTCAAAGCCCTGTGTTTGTTTGACCCAACCCCCCCCCCCCTTTGCTCCCATCATAATTACCATGGCCACTAAACATGGATCGTAATAAGCTGCTTGTATAAACGGCCTATGGTGTGGTTTTTCGGGGGAGGACAGTCTCGAGTGAGCTCATTACAATAGCGTAGAGTTGAGATATGTATACGTGTCTGCTCTGTAACATCCACCTGCCGAGGGACTAAAGATTTAGCCTACGGCTAAAGTCTTGCATATTTACATGCAAATGTTTATTAATATGCCCTGCAAATAAATATGTAATTCTGTCAATCAGCCAAAAACATTCAGGTCAAATAAATCTAATCAGCATCAATGTACACAGCAGTCACACCTGTTTTCTTACTGAAATGCTTCTCATGTTTTGTGTAACTGTTGCTGGACAGACTTTTGATTCTATGGGTGTATTTTTACATGAAACTATTTCTAGTACAGGCTGTCATGTTTGCTCTTTTGAAAAACTTTGGCCCAAACCCACCTCATCATGACTGTTAATTACTGGCATTCAAAAGGTCCCAGAAGCTGCTTAATTGCCACTCCAGGGCAAAGAGTTAACAATAAATAAACCTTCAAGTTGATCTCTGGTGAAGTGATAGCTCATTAACAAACAGCAGCGGGCACCATGATCTAATTCCCCTTGATGTGTTCCACTTTGGCATGCGTGATTGGGTCATGAAAAGTGAATTGATGAGAAGTCCTGAAGGACAGGAGGTTTGGAGGGTCTCTTTCAAAAACTGGGCTGGCAAACTTTGAAGTGAGCCTTTAAACAGAACGCCCTAAGGCCTATACTTGTTCATTAAAGGTAAGGGACATATATTTTTAATGTTACCGACTCTGTCAACAAGAATCCTTTTGATGATTAAAAGGGCCGTGTTTTTTTAAAATATAAATGAGGTGAGGAAAAGCTGCCTTTGGTACATTACATCATTACACATGAAAAAGCAGTTTTATTTAAAGGTGGACTCCATCTGTGTTCTTTTTCGGGATTTTCAAAAGGAAACGCCCACTCAGCCTTAGCAAAAAAAAAAAAAAAAAAAGCAGTGACATAGTTAGGTTACCACACTAAGATAATCAAGTTTCATTCACAAAAATGTCACTAAGAATACAAAAAAAAAAAGAACTTCACATTGTGGAGCTTAAAATCCTGCTGACAGAAATTAATATGTAATATATTTAGAATTTGTTTTATTAGGGGACCCAAAAATGAATAAATAAAGGCCTGTCATGGCAGAGTATTTTTCTGGTTGTAAGAGAAAATTCTAAATATGTGACAGATTCTCTCAGATAACTCGTATGTGCCACTTCAGAACAAATCACTTTTCTTGGTTCTTGCATGAAATCCATTTTGTCCTCTACATTATACCTGCATACCATTTCTGGGAATTGAAACCTGTGCACTTGGGCACAACTTGAAGAACTGCAATAGACTTCCTCAGTAACATTTTCTGTCACGTATTGGTAGGTTTTTTTTTCATTTCATGACATTTACCAGTTGTCCTTTTCAGCTTTGTTTGATTCATTCATTCCATTTCAGAAACCTGGCTAATAATCTATTCCTCTCTGTGTTCCGTGCACGACATTTTCTGTCCTTTTCAAAGTTTCCACAATACTAAATTAGATATTTTGCTGAAATGTGCCTTCTGAATAGCACCGCCAAAAGACTCTGTGATGGACAAAGAAAAGAAGCGCTGCATTCACACAGCGCACAGGGCAGAAGCAAGGATATTCTTTTGTGTCTGCTTTTATTACAGAGGAGATGAGCCTAAGTCTGGCAGACAGTGTGGAAAGGCAAGGTTATACAGAGGTTCCCTGCGAAAACGTTCACTCCGATACAATTTTAAAAGCCCCTCCTGTAACTAATCCATGAAATAGGGAAGGTCCAGACAATCTGAGGAGCATGGGAAGGTTTGGAGCTGCTGTGTTTGTGCTCGTGTTGTGTGTGTTTGTGAATGTGTGACTGTGAAAAAGAGCGGGGCAGAGTTTCACACATTTACTGGATGTTCTCCAGGCTGAAGTTGCAACAGCAAACAAGTGGGTTTGTGTGTCACTGGTACTATTGTTTTTTCTCTCACAGACAATACGAGACAGCTTTACAATATTTCACAATTACGTGACACCTCAAATTCGCTGCAGTCCGCTGTCGCCTTTGAGCCACTTGCGCTTCAACTCATACTGTTCATTGAGAAAACAATATGTTTTTTTACACACCAAACAACATGCAGCTAATAGCAAGATGGTAATGTGTGCACATGCACCAGTATACATCTTGGGAAAGTCATTCTCTCGGGCCAAACTGAATTTTAAAACAGGATCAGACCCTAACACAGTCCTTAGATCAGGGGTACACAATTAAAATTATAACGAGCCCACCCTCATGTCTATCAAATAAAATCAACAACATGCATGTCCACATCATTTAAACAATATTGTCAATTTTCAAAGTAGAATACTTTTAACATATATATGCATTAGATTGCATGGCACTTGTATGTAATACAAATAGCTATCTTAACCAAAAATAAAATCCTATAGCACAATGAACTTAAAACCTACATTTCAAGTAAAAGAAAACAAGACTGAATCTTCTAAAATAAATAAATAGAAAACGTGCAAAGAGAACTTTGAGCAGCTACTTTTGTTTTGATATGATTAGTTTTTTTGACTACTTCCTTTCCCAGAGAGAGACATGGAGACTGCCCTGCCAGTAGTTTGAATCTAGGCTTAAATGGAGTTTGCTGCATGCGTTCTCATGCATGTGTGTACAGTAGGTGCTCACTGGTGAGCGGTACTAATGTTCAGAGCGGAGAAAGCTGACTCACAGCTGTAAGTCAATCCAAACATAGTCTGGCTTACTTGATAATCAGTGCTGTTATAACACCTGACATCTGGCGCGTCCCTGCACGCTGGATGTACCTCCCTCTTTGTGTTACCATTCTCAGAATACCTTCGCTACAGGAAACGACAACAACGACCTCCAAGCTGCCATCCTACATGCTGATGATGGTGCAGTTTGAAGATTTGGATCGTGCAATAAGGCAGGCCTTACACAGCGCTGGAGTACGGTCTGGCACAGACTAATCCAAACATGCAGGTGTAGTGCTACTTTCGTGAGACAAGGGAAAAGACCGTGTAGTCAGGAAGTAGCAGGGTCAGTTGCTCTCCATGCAGCCATCTTTCTCACATCTCTCTCACGCTGTTGTTCTCTCTCATGGTAAACAACCGATGAGGCTCAATGGAGTGAAACTATAATGCCGTATTAACTGGATTAGCTGCGCCGGAGATCTATAGCAGTGACCGTTTGAGGGGAAAAACACCCAACGCTATTTGAAGATTATTATTTATTATGATAAATCTATCAGAAATTGGTCACGGGTCCAGATAGAAGCATCACTCGGTCCAGATCCAGACCGCGGCCCATCTTTTGGTAATGCCCAGCTTTCAAAGAAATTTAAAAATCAACAAAACATAGTGTACAATGTATTCCTGCATTGAGATCCACTTTTAATTTCTTATAATTTGTCTAATACTGTCTTTATTTGTCTTTAAAAGATATAAAAAACACAATTAAGTGTTATTAAAAAAAAAAAAAAGCTGTCGTAATTAATATTTGGTCACCACTTTGGTCCAAACTGAAGTGACTCAACAATCATTGGATTGATTGTCATGATATGTTATACAGATATTCATGGTGCACAGAAGATAAATTGCAACAATGTTGGTGATCCTCTGAATTTTCCCTCGAGCTCCAACATCGGGTTAAAATGTCACTTTGCAAGTTTAATATTAAATCAAAGAATCAACATCTGAGTCTGAATAGCTTTTAAAAGTTCTCATTACATACTTGATGAATGGTGTATTCATTCAATCAACCTGGGCACAGGTTATTTTAGCAGCTGAGATCTTCCTGGTGTTACAGCAGTCGAAGGACCAGGTGCAGAAGAGACATTTCCTCCAATATACTGACTTGACCAGTCAGGGCTTTTTTTTTTTCTCTCCACTTTTTCATCCAATTTCATACAGCGACCGTGAACGTGCCCGGGTAGGTCAGTCCAGGTTAGATCAAGCTCTCACTCTGACATGAGGCATTACACATCTGAAAGGGCTTTTATGTAAGACTGGGAGTGTAAGAAGTGGTGAGGAGGGAAGAGAGGGAGGGACCACAGAGTGAGAGATCAAAGGAATAATTTATCCACAGAAAAGAGGGAGGACAAATTGGGTCGTGGGACGAAGAAGAGCAGCGCAGAACATTATGGGCTGATGGATCAGCTGCAGAGGAGCAATTACAGGCCTTTCCATTATTCAGCATCAATGATTACTACATAGATAGATAGATAGATGATAATCATCATATTTACAGTTTGTTTGCCTGTTAGTCAGCAGGATTACGGAAAAACTAGTGGTCCGATTTTCATGAAACTTGGTGAAAGCATTTAGCAAGAACACATTACATTTTGGACTGGATCCGAATCACGAGGCGGTTACACAAATCATTTTTCACTTTCGTTAACATTACGAGATGAGGCGTGGCTTTAGTGGAGGTCTGCACTCTCTGAGTGCCCTTCTAGTTTTTACTTAAACAGCTCTTAAGTTGGTAGTAGTACAGATACCACTTTTTATTTTCTGTTTTGCATTTATCAGTGGTGAAAAAAAACAAGAAGCTGGTATTTATTTTGATGCATCCTTATAGTCTGCACTTGTCAGTGTGGTGCTAAATTATCCTTATTATATATTTTCTCTGGTGTACTTTGTCCACCAATGGCAGAATTTCTTTCCAGCTCCAGTGTGGTTTTCTTTTGTTTCCATTTGAGTCAATTTCCTTATGTTTCACATGTTAATTGCCACTGACAATATTATGGTTAAGTTAAATTAACTTACAGATTAAAATCATGAAATGCAACCCCAGAGTTTTTAAACTAATATGGGGTACATTTCCAAACCTCTCCGTTGTAGTGTGGACGTGAGGCGTAAACGTAACAAAGGTTATGTGTTTTAAAACAAAAACGTATTAATGTGGATGTTGCCTAAAAGTTTACTTCTACACAATAAAGCCAAGTGTTAAATGTGTCTTATTCTTCACTTTCAGCAAATACATTGTATCCTCTTAAGTTAAATTAAGCCCTTTAGAATATTTTAATTTTTTTTTGTAATTTGAGAAGTTAAATAAATAAATAATTAATTAATATAATCTTTTAGTCAGTTTAACTATGCATCAAAGTGACTCAATAAATGTCGTATTACGGGTGTGAAATGAACCAGATATTAAAGTATAAAAGAGCACAATAAACAAACAGCTGTTTGACTTGTTGCCAACAGGCCAGCGTTGTGTTTACAGATGAAAGAGTCAGAATTAATTGTCAGAATTTTCTTCTCGGAGCAGTTTTGACTCAGCAGAGGCAGATACGCTCACCGCACTTTCCATATGCTTTGAAGAAAAAGAGATCACGGAGAACTTGTGCAACACCAGTATGAAAGTCTGTGATTGGCAGAGCGTGGAGCAAGTCAGGAGAGTCCAGCTGTGTGGAGGATGACAGACAGGCAGCACAGTTGACCCAGAGTCCCGGATGCGGTCAGGGTCTGAGCAACAGCGGCGAGAGCAGCATTCATGCAGGCTGTGTAGTGCCTCCTCTATCTGTCCGTGGTCCACCGGCTGTGTCCGGGTCTGCAGGTTTACATCCCCCGTCGGCTCCTCCTGGGGAGCCATGTGTGGCGGTCACTGTACGAGGTGCTGAACCTCCACTGGTGCATTGTGGGTCCTGTATCCTGACGGTGAGCAGCTGCAGCTTTGTCCCCACCGTCACACTTTGAACACACTGCTTTCACGTGTTCTGATTTAATTGTGTTACTGGCTTGTTGTATTTCCTTTGTCGTTCCTTCTCTCTTGTATTGTATAAAGTTAATATGATGTCATGTAACATTTCATTAATAATGGCCAATATAATATAAAACCAGCCCCGAGGGACAACAGTCGAAAATTAGCCTTTCGGCTAACATGGACACATTTATCAATGTGCATTGTCCCTAAGAATAAATGAATACATAAATAAAAATAAATATGCATTTAGTCCGTCTCTCAATACTTTCTGACGTCCCTGCTCTGTCTCAGCTCCAAGCTCACTGGTTCCTCAAATTAGACAAAGCTGTCTTTGTTGCCAGAGGCGTCTTAATAAGACTTCATGTCCTGGGGCCACAGATGTCTTGGAGGCCCCTTCCCTCCCTTCATGATACGCCATGACAACATTCATCCAGAAAAGCGACAAATAATAAATGAAGAGCCCTTCTAATCAGCAAACAGAATATGAAACTCATCAATATAAGACAATACATCAACTATAAGTAAAGACAAAGGTTATCAGCCAAGGCCTGTGTGCACAGCGGCTTAAAAGCCTGATCTTCAAAAAACAACCAAACACCTGATTGAAAAACGAAAAAAAAACATGATTTAAAAAATAAATAAAATAGAGATATCAAGTAATTTAACCTTTTATTTCCAGCCTTGAAAGTGGCCTTGATCAAACTTGAAACTGTGTTACCTACTGTTTCTATTTATTTGTTTATATATACTTTTGTGTTTTTGTGTTCTTGTTTATGCACCGTATCACCAAAACAAATTCCTTGTGTGTAAAAAATACTTGGCAATAAACACGATTCTGATTCTGATTCTGATTCTGAAACTGCATTTTAGTATTTTTGCTCCTATTTCCTCACAGACTCCCTGTGAAATAATTTGAGGAAAAAGGACAATAATGTTGAACCTTAGCCAAAGCTAAACCTGACCTAAGACTGGTCACAATTCTTAACTAGCCCAGTGAGACTAGTAAAGTGCTCTGTCTGGATCAGACTGTTTTCATTCACTGTTCTTAGTTATAATTACGAGAAGTAAAGTACTCTAATTCGTAGACGACCCACGTAACTGTGAGCCACGAGGAACAGTTTATTACGTCCCATATTGTTGTTTCGTAGTAACCTCTAGTGGACGTGGTAATTATGACGGCAAGTGAGGTGCCGCAGTACAAAGACCCAAAAAGTCTGTTCAGGGTGGGCGGGAGTGGTGGTGGAATCCAACAGTGGACTAAAAGTCAACATTGTTATTTTAACTTCTGTAGGTAAATACATGACGTCCTCCGTCATGTTCTACATCACCTATATAACATACAGTAGTAGTTATTTTAATCCCGACCCTGCTGTTTTTTTGTAACTGTACCAAGTAATTATGTTGCCTAAACTTAAAGTAGTTTTGGTAGTTCAGTTTCACAACATTAACCATTACAACAGAGAACGTCACGTTTAAAACAGCGACCGTTTCACAAAGTTAAATAGAACGGCGGCCATATTTCATACATCATACGAACTGCTGTGCATACATTTTCGTAAGATATCAGTAGTACAAACCCGGATTCGTTGTCTGGATTTGTGCAGACATTCGGTCCTCATAACTTTATAAATACCAGAACAGACAGAGAGTCATCCTGCGAGTGTATGCCAGACAAACAACAGCTTCTGTTTGCTCATAAACCTCAGAACACATCATTAGAGGAGACGGATGTGTATTTAAATCAAATAACAGATGATTGTAATTTAATAACAGACTGTATTCAAACACAAGGCAGAGCTAAAGGCTACGACAATGCAATCTGCCTGCAGAATATTATTCCAGTATTATGAGAAAATTATGAAGATTTGACAGCAAACCCCGGTGGAGGGAAAGCCGGGTAGACCTCATTTTGAGTGGCATCTGCTGGCTTCCCAGAGAAAGCTCAACTATATTCTGCAGGCGTTAATTTCAGGAAATAAATTCAACTCCTTCATTTCACACGGGGGGTTTGTGAAGTTCAAGAGGTCCTGATAATTTCCCCCCTGCTTTGCAGAGAACTGTAGACCATCAGCACTCGCAACGCTGCAGAGACGGGAGAGAACAAGGAGGCCGACGGAGGCAACAGACATCTATACATCTCTGGAGAAGAGCACACAGCTGTTAATTACTAATGAAGGACACACAGGGATTTCAAACCCAAGGTCGACTAAATGAGAGAAAGAAACACAAACAGGACAAAAAAAAAAAAAAAATCCCAGTGGATATATTAGCATGCAATTAAACCAGACATAATGAAGGTAATATTATTGATTTAATTAAGATAAAGTTAAATTACGTACGGCCTATGAACAGGAGAGTTCCATGTAAGGACATGATTTAAGAAAATAACTTTTGCTGCCCTTGCGCATACTCTCTGCTGTAATGAAATGGAATAATTGATTAAAAATACATTCCAATGCAAGAAAAAGATTATGACAAAAAAAAGAGATTAGGGCTAAATATTGCTTAGTGCAAGTAGGTTCTAATGCTCTAACGTCATGTGACTTAACATAAACCATTTAGTGGAGCATTTTATGAGCACGCTGACATAATTATGTACATTTAACTACCTGTTAGCTTGCTTACTATTGTGAGAGCTTTAACATTATCACAAGTAAGTGTTTTAAGAGCTGCGAACAACACAGCAAAGACGTAGCAACACTCAAACAGTGTGCTATATAACACCTACATTAATTATTATGGGAGGTGATATTAAAGACTCTTATTTTTCTGGGTGTAGCCATAGTGATGTTCTACAATAACAACGACTTTTCATTAGCTTTAAATCCAAACAACTTCTTTATATTCTAGTGTGTAATATGTAAAATCCTGTGTAGTGGAGGTTTTTATCCAGGGACGAGACACCCATATAAAAAAAGTAGGATAGAGGTAAATAAGAGACAGACATTTATTGCATGAAAGTACTCTGTAGTCTGAGGAGGACGTGCAACAACTGTGATAAAACTTTCAGTTTCCTCCAACACCGGCACAAATAATCAGTCATCAGACATTAGTATTGATATAGAGTAATTGTAGCACAACTCTTCAGGTATTATTTGGTTGTTATTAGATGAAAAAATAGCTTTGGTTTAGAGAAACAGACAAGAGTCCTGACACGGAAGCTAAACAACGTACTGCTGTGGACGGGGCCACACAGCAAAACTTATTTACTTAGATTAAAAATCAATATCTGTTTAAGTGTACGCTATAATTAGAATATTTTCTTTGCTTTACCTTGTGGTCAGACAGATCGTTTCAAAGCCTTCAAAGACTCCTTTAACAAAAACAGTAATTTTACCTCACAGAACAGAGCAGTTGCTGGTCTACCACTTCCTCGATTGATTAGTTTGTTTGGTAGTTTTGTTAGTTCCTAACCCTTCTAAAAGTCACACAATAACACAAAGGTACTAAGTAGTTTCAGTGTTGTCATCAGGATGCGATATGGTCATTATGTGCTATTTCAGTGATCCCCAACCTTTTTTGCACCACGGAGCGCTTTGATATCTAACAGGGGGGAACTTAAGGTTCAGGTCTGGTTCGGGCCCAGTAA
>JAOVVB010266509.1:0-18562 GCA_028570985.1 Heterobranchus longifilis | reverse complement strand
ATTTCTGAAGGACAACGATTCAGCCATAATTGCGTTGGGGAGTTGCATATTTTGTGCTCATAATAATAATAATTAATAATGACCAAAATTATGTGAAATTACATCATTTTACTTGGAAAACGTAATATGTTCTTGGGGGGAGCACCCCCCAAAAACCCCACTAAATACGTGCACCTAAGTCTTCCACAAACTTTCAGGAAAACGCTGAACTGCACCATTCACTGAAATAAGATGGTGATGATCATATTTTTTGTAATGTCTGCATGAAGACAATATGGACTGCAATAAACAGTTTTCTTTAAAAATTGATGTCCCTAAGAATTGTGGGAGAAAACTGTGATCTAAATTTTGAGTGAGAAAAATTGTGATTCTCATTTTGACGAGGATCGTGCAGCCCTAGTGCTTAGTCACATCATGTCATGTGTGTGCCATCGTATCAGCCTGTCACATGAGCAGAAATGTTCATTTTGGGCCGATGCCAATATTTAATTTTTAAGCCTTTATGTGCAGATACCGATGGCGTGCCGGATATCATCGTGCATCCCTGGACACGCACATAGAAAACAAACTAACATCCACATCTCTTATTTTCTCACATGATAAGCTCACGTGCACCAATACATACATGTTGTTAATACAATCCAGTCTGCACATTTAATGTGTTGATAAACGTGACAGCCTTCCCTCAAGTGGAAATCACATTGATGGGTTGAAATGCATGACAGACGGAGATACACACACACACACACAAATACACACACAGATAAAAATAAATCTGGGTGACATGGCAACAGGCAGTAATAAAGAATGTTATATTGCACAGGGACTTCAATTTGCAATCTCGTCCACTGACATCGAGAAATGGTGATATGAATCCTGTGTGCCGGGCTCTGAATGATAAACATAAAAGACTGATATTCCCGCAGAGATGCGTACGGTACAGACTACTGTGTATTTCAGCAGTGAATAAGGTGATTAGTATTCTGCAGATGGTTTTCCACAACAGTACTGTAAAGAACTTAATCTGTTCAATTTGAAAAGTAAAATTAAAAAGTGATGCTCTGATCTCCTTACATATTTATCTACATTAACATATTTTTTATATTCTGTTTCAGGCTTCAGGCTGCTCGCTGCTGATTTCACCAGACTGGACAATTTCTTACATCTTGAGAACATTGAGACCAACGTCATCCATGTTTACCAGGTAAATTATTCATGTGGCATGCTTACACACTGTCCCATTCATTCATTCACTCATTAATTCATTAATTCATTAATTAATTCATTCATTCATTCATTCATTCATCAATCTAGTCAATTCCAAAAACAAAGAAAAGGAAAAACAAAACAAAACAACAACAAAGAGATATACTAACAGAGAAGAGGCCATACCATTATAAAAAGAATAAAAAGCCATTAAAACTTTCCATTTAGGGAAAATAATTTGATAGATAACTTTAATTAAGATGTCAAATAAAATACAATTTTGTAAAACAATTACAAGTAGAGGTTGGATTGTTTGAGATCAGATAAAATTTCTAAAATGCCCAAAAGGTACATGTGATGATTTTAAAGAGGTGCTGTATTTTGTTCCAGATGCATTAAATTCAAAGCAGTTTTTCAAAGTTCAGATGTAGCTCGTGGAACATGAAGCCAGAGCCGGTCAGTGGAGCCTGTAGTTTCTGATAAAGCCTATCTGAGTGACAAAGCAATTCTGGGAAGTAATATGTTAATTTTCCAGTAAGGGCTTTATAGATAAAAAGATACCAGTGAGTATAAATCCTGTCATATAAAATACAACGATGTGCACCAGAGACATCACCGGTAATAAATCTCAAGGCAGAGAGATAGAGTCCAGATGTTTAGGAGTTGAAGAGGATGCGTGTCTATAAATCACATCGTCATAGTCCAAGACCGACATGAAAACTGCCTCAGCAACCCTTTTACAACAAAACATTGGAAAGATGGTTTTATTTCTGTAGAAATGTTTTCTGAGTCGGCACACAAGATTATCCCTGAAATCTGAATGTGAGCTATGCATCTTGACAGAACATACCGTCGTATATCTTTATCTCTCAGAGCTCTATACTTACTTATTCCATGGACCACATTTAAATCAACTAATAGGTATTTATGTTGTAGTTCTGCTGTTCTTAATATGTCCAAAGATTTTTCTATATTTCTAAAGATAGTGCTCTACATGCCCTGCCAATGATATGCATTGGTAGTTATATGCGTGATGTAGAATGGAATATTTTTGCGTTCATTGCGTAGCATGTAACTGTACTTACAAGTTGAAGGTGCTGTAAGTGGTATTTAATTATTTTTGTTTTTAATGAGTCTTAAGTAGGTCTACATTCAAACAGCCTTCACTAGTATAGAGTGTTTTGTCAGTAACATGGGTCCTCTGCTCTGCAGGACACAGAAAAGATATTTTCTGGTATAAATGTTTAACTTCATTCAACCATTTTTTTGAAGGTTGGATTTTAGGTTGGCTCAATTGAAAAAATTTAATTTGATGTCTCGCTGCCAGTTTATATTGTATCAAAATGAAAAAAAAAAAAGGTTCAACCATGAATATAAATGAGATAGTTTAGTTTAAATGAACAAACTAGTAAAACAAAAACAGAAAAAACACATTAAACGAACGACAGCATAGTTTTACTTTTTTCAGTGTATATCAGTGATGGCTGCTGGAATGTAGAGCTATTTAACACTTATTTTAACAAAGTGTAAATCATTTACAGCACATTTAACTTAAAATAAGTCAATGATGGTTTTTGGTCTCACACGGGGCAGCGGTCTCCTGAGTGAAACCCCTCCAGCCTCCTTCTCCCGTCATAATTACTACGGCCACTAGAGGTTGCGCACTACAATAAATGTAAATATAAGCTGCTTGTACAAACCTATGGGGTCATTTTTTGGTGGACAACAGTCTCGTTTGGTGACTTCACCTTATTTTAATGTGAACTGTTGTACATCTAGTAGTTAAAAGAAGTGAGGAATCCAGTAATTCATTTTTTTGAAGCCATATCGCTCAGCCAAACTTTCACCAAATGTTCTTGGATTCTAACCAGTGAATTGTGACCTTCTGGCTACAAGCGTTCTCCTCTAACCTTTAGGCTAAGAAGTTATTTAAGAGTCCAGGGACAAAAGGCCAAGCAGTCTGGTCAGCATGTTGTCCGCTTTGACAGACAGCCAAGAGGATTGGCTCAGCGGTCTGGCCCAGGTGAACGGCGTTCCAGATTACCGTCAGATAATCGAGGCTGAAGCCGGGCGGCAGAGGTGACGATGACAGACAGGAACTGTGACCTGAACACCGATTCAAAGAGACAATCTAACATCTACCTGCCGACAGTTAACACGAGAAAAGAAGGCGTGCGTTTAAATTGTCTGGGGCAGAACTTCCTCAGGAGAACTGCCAAAAAACAATACTCATGCTCATTTTAGCCATTTAGCTGATGACATTATCCAGACAAACTTGTTGTGTAGCCAGTCACTGGTCTACATCTCACACCCTAATTCTCTCCCCCTACTACTGAACAACGATTAACAGTAGGTCATGATTAGATTACACTAGTTGTCAACTATTAAATTAATCGCCAACTATTTTGATAATAGATTAATCATTCATTTTTAAAGAAAAACAACATTTTCTTATTCCAACTTCTTAAACGTGAATATTTTCATTGTTTTACTCCTCTATGACAGTAAACTGAATATCTTTGTAATCTTTGTCATCTTGGGCTTTGGAGAAACACTGATCGACATTTTTAATCATTTTCTGACATTTTACAGACCAAACAACTGAAGTAGTCTCATGTAGCCAGAACACAGCGCTGTGTCCACGCTGGGGGGAAGGTCTGGATTGAATGTCTTTCACGTTATAGTGGAAAAAACTCCCTGGCATGTTTATATTTCTTTAAACCAATCACAGTCGTCTTGGGCGGCGCTCCGCCCCGACTGCAGCGAAGGGACTTTGAGAACCTTATTAAGGAGGAGTATCAGGAGAGTTTCAATACTGAAAGGTACTACCGGTACTGATAAACTCTTAATAGTCCTAATATGTTTTTCATGTGATAAAATCAACCAGGGTTGGTTGGAAATGAACCACTTAAAGGGGACATATTCTGCTAATTTTCAGGTTCATATTTTGGGGTTCTACTAGAACATGTTTACATGCTTTAATGTTCAGAAAACACTTTGTTTTTCTCAGACTGTCTGTCTGAATATACCTGTAGTCACCCTCCGAAAAAAGCCCAGTCGGCTCTGATTCGTCAGTGTTTCCGGGCCTTCCGCATCTGCGCTCTCTGCGTCCCTGCACCGTCATTGCAGGTGAATAACGGCACTGTAGTGGCACTTTCTACCATGAAAAATCACCAATAAAAGCTTCTAAACCAAAATCTTCACAACATCTTCCAGCGGGAATCTGATCTGAAATCGGGGAGAAATTAACAACATCGGCAGCCAAGATTACAGCTTTTCCCTGGCGTTAGCATGTAGCTACATGTAGCAGTGTATGTAATGTAAACACTGCAGCAACATGCCTGGAGCAGATGACTGTATAAAAGAAATCTGTCATGAGCTGATGTCAGCTTGTAGCCAAAGTAGAAAAGACTGTGAATTACTTTTACCTCATTATTTGAAACTTTGGCCACATTTAACATGAACATCCGACATTGTAAAGTTATATATACGACAGAAAATAAGTAAAAGCATAATAGGTCATCTTTAAGATCAATGCTGCTTTTCTAGATCGAGCACACTTGACACAGAGCTTGTCATTGAGCTGCATTACAGGCCCTCAAAAGTGACACGGCCGTGTTTGTGTGACACATCCCTCTCAGGGGAACGGCCTCCGCACCGCGGAGTGAAGGCTAACAAGCATCTTGTGAAGAGGCGTGACGAGCCGCACCAAGGCTAAACGGCACGTCGGAAGAGGAAGGCCGTTTTAGAGCAGTCACCTCCGGCGTTGGCAGGTTGACCCCTTACCGCCACACACATCTGCAATTACAACTCGGCATGTCCCCGGAGTGGACTCGTGGCGGGCGCCGCTGCACCCGCCAATGAAGCGGAACAAGGGGACAGAGAATGCATGACTTGTCATCCATTCAGCAGGACAGAGCCGCTCGCTTCTCCTCGCCCTCGCCCTCGCCTCTCCTGCTTGGCTAACCAGGCCTGACCCAAATATGACGTCCCCGAATAAGACACGGCTTTAGCAGCACCCGGAGAAGTGGCAGCTCTTACTCCAACGCACTGCCTCTATTTATTTCTTCATTTCCCTTTTTTTACGCTTTCTTGCATCTTTAAATAAGCTGATCTCTAAGTAGCCTTTCGTGCTCCAGTGATCTTTTGATTTGCGTCTCTACCTGTGCTTTCACTCCGTCTGGCGTCGCCACATTTCTCACCTGCTCTGTCAGATAGCTGGGAGCTTAAGCTAATGGTGGCATTATAATATTACCTTGAAATGTCTCAAACTTTCAGCAATCTTAATGCCGTAGCTCTTATCTCCCCTTACTTAGTCTGCTGATATGCCAGCTCCTGGTGAAGCAGGCTGTCTGAATGAGATCCAGGAGCTGCTTGTTCAGTCTATTGATCTATTTCTTCCCCTTTATACTGTAAGAACACACTTCAACGCTGAGACTCAATGACTCCGTGAACGGCCTTTCTCTGTGAAACGTGTCAGGCGACTCATTGTGATGGAGTCACGCAGCGGCGCTTGAATTCAACAGTTTGTATCGTCTTAAAACTTAAACAAAGCTGTATCAATGAAAGAAGCACATCTTATTATAAAAGCATTTCTTTGAAGCACTCGTCTTTTAAAATTCCTTCACAAGCAGTCAAACACTTCATGAGCACTGTACTGACAAGATTAATACAGGTTTTTTGTGAGTTATTTGAAAGCAAATGAAATCACAATGGGGGTTCTTTGAGTCTGTAACAAAGCTCATCGTGGGTTCTCCTTTGAAGGGAAAATGTGCATTGACAGGAAAAATTAAAGGCACAACAAAAAAAACAGTAGTACTTGGAAACCGAAGAGGAAGTAAAGTAATCAGTGTCTGCCTTCAAACTTTTAAATGGAATTTGTGCATTAAAATGTTTTTTTTTTCTTAAATACAAAGATTAGTTTGCTGCTACTGTAGCTTTAAAATATTTGTGGATTATTACATTGGATAAATTGTAAGAAGACATTGTCTTAAATTATTGCTACTTTTAATACCAATTCAGGCAGAAAATATACGAGAGTGATCACCTGGTCAGTGGTCATGGACGATCAGCTGACACCTGGCCGGTTTCGACCGGTGGCTGATCGATCGGTGCATCTCTAATTGAAATACAATCCAGGATGTCCAGTTGTAATCGTAGGAATAGATCGATAATTTTGAAGGCTTATGAGATGCACAACATGGCACTGCTGTTAATGTTATCAGGAATTTAAAACTCTGGAAAGTTCAGCATAGCAGCCATCATTTTATCTTTTGCTACGATGATCGGGAAGTTAAATTTAGATAATAAAAAAGCAGAAATACAATGTTAATGTTATGAGTCCTTTGCGTTGGCACCCCCGCCCTGAATGAGGGGGTTGTTTGTGTCTGAACGCAGCCTATGAAAAGTAGCAAGTTTTTCCTGAAGGACTCTCTTGACACATGCACTGTTGTGACAGAAATCTGACCCCCGACTCTTTGATTGTCTCATTACTAAGCCTGCCTTAAGTGCCATGTCACTCATAAACAAATGATCCCACAAACAATAAAAGTCTCATTAGTGGTGATACATGGAGACATAATGGCGTAATGGACTGTAATAGCTCAATAAAACTACAACACATTAAACAGAGCCATAATTTAGGATGAGTCCTCAGTTTTGCTGCAGATTTAAATGTCACATAAACGGCTGTCTCCTTCTCCTGGATCTTTAATTTGTTCAGGGAACGTGGTATTTTCAGTAAAGTCTTTCGTTAGTGGAAGGTGAGGGAAAGTTTTCCACTTTGGAGCTGAAGTGGTATCATATGTTGGAGAAGATTAAACTGCTCGTCCACCATCTTAACTTTCCAGTGAGCTTTTTTTTGATGTTCTGCAGCTGCATGTCTCTAGCTGTCTTCTCCATTAAATCAACTTATTTAAAGACACTCTGAGGAAGATTAATTTTATGTTGATTTCAGCAGCCCCTTTGGACAAAAACAGTAGTGTTTTAACATTCCCGAGTAATGGCATGTTTTCATAATAATAATCCAACAGCAACATATATCTGTGTAGGGAGGCCGACATTATAATGTTACGTTATAAGCAATGCATTTCATAAATAAAATAGACATAAACATACCTGTCCAGGAGGAAGAGGGACAATTCAGCAGAGTTTTTAATCCTAAAAGCCAATGTTGACTCGATCACTTTCCCTTTTAGTTTTTCTGTTTTTCGTTCAATTCTTTCTTTTTCCTTTTTGCTCGTCTTGCTCCAGTATCAGCCAGAACCACAAGATATAAGTTAACACGAAGAATAAAGTTCTAACTGCGTCCATGATGTAAAAAACCTCTGTCGTCTGCTCCCGACCCGGGAACATATATATTTATATAACTACATAGAAACAGAGCGATGTAGAATCTTCCCTCTGATTGGCTTGTTTGCTTATGTAGGTCATATAGAGACATAGGTAGTAAATTGAAACTGTTTCATAACCAGTCAAAAAGTCCTCGTAGGGCCTTTAAGCACGTCATATGTGTCATTTCGATTTGGTAACATCGTGCCCATTTTATGAAATGATAATGTGTCATCTGTCCTTCAGGTGGTCTTGGAATTGTTAGTGTTTTGTATTATTTAAGATTTGTGTTTGTGGATTTGTCACATATTTAAATGCCAGAATAATCATTTTGGATTGAGGCTTTTCATTTACAACTGGCCTCCTCGTCTGTCTGGCTGAGCCGTCAGAAAGACTAATCCCAGATTTGTGGATCCATTTCAGGAGTAACAACATGTAGCTGAAGGCTATTTTGATATCTTTTCACTGGCCTGTAGCTGCAGGCGAGGAATTAAAGCTCCATACAATGTTTCTTTTTGTGCTCTGATTATGCAGCGTGATCTTCTCTAACAAAGCTCGGGCGACGGCAGCTTAAGTGTAAAAGAAGCTGGTGTGTGACGAGTGTTACCAGTTTGTATCTTTAACCTGCTAGAAAACCTCTCGGGTGGAAATAAAAAAACATATTTCTCTCCTTTAACAGCTAACATGCAACCAAATGCAACACAGTGTCACATTAATTTTATAACACAATAAAACAGATAATGGGAAGACTGACAAATTAACATGCTGGTGTTTGACACATAAAGAATCTTCCTGCAAATAATGATTATTTTCTCTATTAATCTGCCCTTTTGATCAATTTATCAAGTCTTTAGACTGTATAATGTCAGAAAATAGTGAAAAATAGCCCATCAAATTTTTTCCAGAGCCCAAGGATTTCATATTGCATTTTCTGTTGGTACCACAGTCAAAAATAGAAAATAAATAAATAAATTCATAATGATATGAAACAGACAAAAGTAGCAAATCCACACATTTGCAATGCTGGAATTTTTGGCAATTTTGCTTGATAACAATTAATTGATTATCAAAATACCTGTTGATTAATTTTCTGCCAATTGACTAATTGAAGCCCATGTCTGCCATGAAGAGATAATTTAAAAAATGTGATTTACTAATTTAAAATTATGAGACAGTAAGTCAAAGGTTTGAATCACTATCTCATCTCAGTTTCGACTCCCCGTGAGTATTGTTTATTTTAACATGCAGCCTTGAATCTATTTCTTATTCTGGCAGAAATGAGTTTCAGTCAGAGTTTGAGCTGTCACACAAACACACAGTATTACAATTGTTGCTAGCATCTACAGCTGACCTCTGTACAGGTAATACCACAGGGTGTTTGGGGCAAATGTAAACGCAGTCCCCCAGCACGGACACAGGTCTGACTGTGTAAGACTAGTGACTTGGTTACATACTAATGTACGTTGACTTTTATCATGAGACATGTGGGATTTTTTGCGAGGATCTGTACCAAAGATTTTTTCTTAACTCTGTAGAATAGATTTGTAGGTCGGTACATATCTTCAGCACCACAGTACTTCATTCAGAATAGTATTTTCACACATATTTATACTTTAACAAATATTGCACCTCCTGCGATTTGGATATATGTAAATATAGTTCGTAATTATCTGCTTGCACAGACGACCTATACAGCGTTTTTTTTTTTTTTTTTGGGTGAGAACAGTCTAGCAAAAACATGTAAAGTTATAAAACAAGCTGCATTTTGCTTTGTGTTCAGTCTGAACACTGTTTTTGCCTTTGCAGTATCAAAATGTAATCCTACTGAGGTGCAGAAATCCATTTAACTTTTAGTGCATGCTGCACGTTATCTGCCGTTTTGAATCTTCAAGTAGTCGACCCTGTCAGAGGCCGGCAGCAGCTGATGATTTAATAGCAGTGTGAAAGTGTGTAACAGTTTGAATGATAAGCAGCAGCAGTGGAGCGTGCAGCCAGCATTCCTTGGACAAAGATATATTTTTTCTTCTCTTTTTTTTTGACAAAGCATAGAACATAATAAAATATCTGTAAATATGGGCAGTAAAGATCTGAATTGTGTGTCAGTTCTGTCCATATTCACCTGCGATGGCCTCCGTGCCTCTGCTGCAGTGACACATTGCCTCTGGTAATCAGCTGACATTATGTTGTAGGCCAGTAAAGCTGTGCCTGTTAGTGTCCTGAAGCTTCCCGGTGCCAGCGGCCATCACTGTCAGTGCAATGACATGACTGCATGTGACGGCACAAAAACACTGCAGAGGAACCACATACATCACTTTCTGTCGTGCAGATGCTACTACAGTGTGACTGGGCCGGGATGTTGCAGAGATGCACAATTCGTAGTTTATTTATAGTATTTATTTTAAATGTCATTTGTTTATACAGTACATTTAGGATTTGTGAAAGATCACAATGTGTGGTTTGATGGTTAGATAATTAGATGACATCATATTAACTGGCCGCTCATGCTTCAGCGAATCCTCTCACCATCACATTTGATTTTGTTTAGTAACAGATGGAAGCTGAAAAAAGTTTAAAATATTGAAGATATGAACGCCTTTCTCGCATCCAGACATGTTTGTGTTGTTGGCCTCAGGGCAGCTGTCCGATGCTACAGAATAATGAAAAAACAGCAACACGATCCCTTTTTCTCTCAGTCTCGGGATTTGTGGAGTTGTCTGCAATAAACGTCATATTTCCACCACACTCATATTGAGTTTACATTCGAGACATGATGAAAATGTAAATCCATCAGGATTTGATAATTAATGTGAATATTCCTTAATGTTGGCCAGATTTTAGCCTGCCTGAAGACAAAATGAATGAGTATGAAATATGGATTGATATTAAAAAGCGAGACTGTCCTCCCAAGGAAAAAAATACAGAATCAGTCGTTTTAACGAGCTGTTTGTTTCCTGTTTCCAACTGTCAATGTTGGTTTCTTTTGGCTATGACCAGGATTGTTCCCTAACGTTAACCACAAGGTTATTATTGTAACCATGGCGATGAAAGCCCCCTATAGCCTGAACAGAAGAGAGGTCATTAAAACCCAAACCTAACCAAGTCATTTTTGTGCCTAAACCAAACCAAACCTTACGTTGTCTCATCTTGAATTTGATTCATTTTTCAACAATGATTTAGTTTTGGAAAGCACTGGAACATTATGTTGTCTTCTATGTGTTGTTCTAGAGGACAATAGAAATATATTGTTTAATTATGAGGATTTGTTGTATAAAGCACAGCTGCTGCTTTATTTATTAAACATAGCAGGTGGTACCGAGAACAGTGAGTAGTGCAACACACTGCGTTGGCCATTCAAATATGTACGAGCCTCAGAATACCTCACAGCATTATAGTTTGTAGCAGTGTAGCAGCTAATTTTACAGTTTAGTATTAAGAGGAAGGACAGAGAGCCAAAGTGAGACCGGAGGTTTAAGGTTTTGTTTCAGAAGCAAGAAATTCAAAATGACAGACATTTATAATAACACAAAGAAATAGAAATCAGTCTGCTGTGTGGTTCACTGCATGTTTTCCAGATAAGGACCGAAAGCCAGTCGGCTAAATTACGAAACCTACTCTGGCGAACTTATGACCAGCCCTACTCTGCCTCTGATTGATTAGGTTTAAGCATGAGTGAGATTGGTTAAGGTTAGGGGAAGAATACCAGGGTAAACCAATCAGAGGCAGAGTAGGGCGGGTAAAGCTGGAGATACACTTGCTTTTAAATGTGTACACGAAACTCATGACGCTGCCTCACGTATTCTGCGTCCGTTTTGTCCGTTCGTCGTGTATGTACTCCGAAATTAACACGATTTCTACGCAAGCGGAAGGTCAAACATCAAGTGTATTTCCGTCAATGGGATGCAGCTCGTTCAGGACTGAACGGTGTAGGAGTTTTTAGACAGCAGTTTTAAAATTATATTTAATGAAAGTGTTTGTGTTTTTAGTGTTTATCGGATGAAACCAAGTCACGATGACTCAAGTGCCAGCATTGCTGTGCTGATTTTTTTGTGGGAGCCGTAGTTTTTTGAGTGTTAACAAATTAATTGGTATTTCACTTTGTTGAAATCACCGTGGTTTTTTTTAATAGCAAGCGCTAAAGTGCTGCAGTAAAAGCTTATTATGGGCAGTCAGGATTTCAGCTCTCTCTTACCACCATGATGACTTGTAAAATACCTCAAAGGTGTACAAACAGTTGTGCGGTGTCTTTTTGTCTTGTGGTTATTTTCTCTCTTGTATGTCTGAATGCACTGTTAGAGTTTACTTTAACTGCCAGTGCCATCTGCGACGAGCTGTCCACAAACTGCTCTCTGCCCAGTGGCTCTGTACGCACACTTCAGACTGGCCTGACCCTTTAACCTCGTGCACCGTAAGCATCTGAGCTCCCGCTGCACCAACAACAACATCCTACTCAGCAAGACGTGCACACATACATGATACGCTTGCAGTCGGTTCTTTGATTTGGGATGAGTTGTTAAAAAACATGCAGCTGATATTTTTAGCTGGTCACCTTTGCAATAAGGTGACTTTGGCTGTGATGTACTCCACTTTGTCATCTATTTTCATTTATTTTATAGGGATGGGGGAAAAATCGATGATCTAAGATCTTAGATGCATCGTGATTCTCTCTGCACAGATTATGCAGAAAAGTCAATAATCTGAAATTTAAAACCCAATTCTCCACATTAGTAAGACCGGACTGTACGTTCCTTATGGCTGAACCAATTGGATTGTGAAACATAACGGACGTAAACATGCACGTGGTGTTTGCGTTCTTAGCCTTCTTGCGTTGAGTTTTGGTGAGGATGCTGAGCGTGAGCGACCTCAGATGGATAAAATCTGACCAACTGTTTAGTTTCTTGTTGGTTCTTTGTAATACTGGGAAATATGTTAACAAATATAACCTTCCAGATGACACATCTCTAACATTTATTACTATTGTATTAATAAAAGATAACAGAAGTAAATTCATCTGTTTTGATGCATCAAGATGCATTGATAATTTTTTTATAATTGCATAATTTTTCCAGCACTGACGGTTATGCCATTGTTATCGACTATCGAGTCTTGATTTGTAAAGATCAACAGATCGTTGACTTTATGTCCTGACAACTGTCAGTCACATTTTCAAATTATTCTGTAAAAAGATGGTATCAGAAGTGATATAACAGCCATATGTTTTGGAATATACCACATTAAGGCCATATGGTCAAATTTATGTATATGTTTTAAATGGGGGAATTGCCCATCCTGCTTTTGATTTTGATTTTGATCATTGATCAACGATTTTCGATTAAGATTGAAATCGTGACACCCCTAGTGCCTAGAGATTCCCACCCATAATATTTTATTGAAATACTGAATAATTAGGTCTTTGGTAATGACAAACATAGAAAAAACCAGACACCAGCTCATCATTGCAGCACACATGGTTCTGCAAGTCATTGCTATCCTCTTGTTTTTGATATTATGAATGGAGAAATTATTCAGATCTGCCAAACATTATGATTGCAAATGTAAGCCCTTTTGGGGAATCATCACAGCATCTAATGGTAATCTCCACAGATGTGCCCGCTGCTCAACACATCTCTAATTATGAAAATGTTTGCAACGGGCTGGAAAAATGAGTCATCATGACTTGGTTTTGACTTTTCTTCTGACACAGAATAACACTCCCAACTTTAAGGCAAACCGCTCTCACTCCCAACTCATCAAAAACAGCAGCTGGGTCCTCAGTGTCTCAGAGTGACGCACTGGGCTCCCTTTAGCTTCTGTACGAGACGCAGCACTGTGCTAAAACACGGAAATGATGCGTCAGGGTTTAAAAGACACAAAGACACTCACTGGTTGGGGAGGTGGATGGTCCGGGGTTCACATCAAGTTAAAAAATAAAAATCAGTGTTGTTATTTTTAAACTCGTGATGTCCTACGTCACGACGTAAGAGCGGGCGGTATTTGCTAGAAGTGTAACGATACATCGATCTAGATCGATATATCGATTCAATGGTCAACGATCCAATATCATCGATGCAAAGTGAAAATATCGATAAATATCATCTTTAAGATGTGCCTTTATTTTGAAATTCTCACTTTATATTCATTAGTTTTATTAAAGATAATTTATGAAGAAGAACAATTACAAAGAAAGTTTGTTTCTCATTTAAGAGCTCAGTAATAAAATTGTCAAATCATATTTTAGTTGATTTTTGTGAGTTGATATAAATGTAACTGATTGTGTTAAATGGACATGATATCGTCTCGTATCGATTGCAGGCCCCTGAATTGAATTGAATCGAAATCGTATTGTGGCAGAATTTGTGATATCAGCAAATATCGCATTATTGTCCAAACAATCGATATAATATCGCATTGTGATAAAACTTGTGATTTACACCCGCAGTATTTGCTGTTGTTACGGCTGTCTTTGTAACCCAGAAGTAGGGATTTTACTGCAATCCCAGTGTTTTTTTACGAACCACACCAAGTCGTTTTGTTGCCTAAATGTACCAAAGTAATCCCATTTTACAACATTAGTCACGACGTGAAAATAACCGCAACCGGCACATGCACAACCGTGATGGCATGTGTACTTAAAACAGGCAGAAAACACGTTAACAAGTGATGCCAAGAGGTCCTGACCAAGCTGCTGTTTCTGAGGAGATGGGAGTGAGAATGTTTTGCTTTAAGGCTACATCCACACTAATACACTTTCATTTTAAAATGCATATATTTTGCTACATTTACGCCTCTCGTCCACACTCCTCCGGCGTTTCCGAGCCCCTAAAACAGGGACATTTGGAAACGCTGCTGAGCCTGTTTTAGTTTGAAAACTCGGGGTTGCGATTTAGTGTGGACGGGCAGAAACGGAGACTTTTTGAAACGATGACGTGATGTATTATCAGTTAGCTAGGCCGCATTTCATTACATACCTTTTGTGATTTCATTCTTCTTATTCCCATTGCCGTGGCTTTGGATAATGCTCGCTGTACCACTCCGATCTAATATTTCGCTGTATATGCTTTGCAACGACTCCCAATCTATGTTTTCTGCCACTGCCTTTACCGCCTCATACTCATGTGTTACAGTTTGTTGTCGGTTAGTCGTCGGTCCAAGCAAAGAAATCTCTTGTCTTACTTTTTGCCTTTTTTTTAATTTTGTTTATTTGACAATTCATTTTAAAAAGGCACTTAACATGACTGCAACACCAGTGTACATGCATGCATGATCCTCTGGAGTATTTTTCTGTATTTTCAACTGCAGAGTAACTTTCATGGATGTATCCATGGTAACATTAGACATTCTGCATCCACCAGCACATGCATGCCCAGTGTATGTGAATGGTCATGTGATGTAGGTTTTCAGCCGTTGTAATATGGATGGAGATTATTTCTGATACTGTGCTGAAACGCTTGTGTAGACAAAGATCGTTGTAGTTTTGAAACGCTGTTATTAAATTAAAACATATTGGTGTGTGTGTGTGGCCTAAGATCCTCCCCTCCTCCACAGAGATGTTAGAGTGCAGGGTCACAACACGCTGCACTCAGTATGTTGCTCAAGGACACTTCAGCAGAGCAGATGCTCGCTGTCATGGGGCTCGAGCTCCGACCTTCCCGTTGAAGGACACTCTCTTTAATCACTTTACCACCGTACTGTAGTGTAACAGCGCCTGCAGCATTAACCAGCCATCCACATGTGCTATGACTGACCCGTGGGCTCTCTCAATTCATCATCTATCACCAGATTTTTATTTTGACTTTTTGCTGCCGTCAAAGTGAGCCCTGGAGAGCTGAAGTGAAGCCGTGTGTTCAAGGTTAAAACACCACGGCCAAACTGAAGTGAAATCCCGACAGCCTTCCCCTCATCTGCATCAAAGTGCTCTTAAAACAAACGTGTAATCTAAATCAAGTACGGTAAAATCAGTTTTTATTGGATAAATTAAAGAGGACCAGATTCTAAACAGAGTCAGTTTTTCTTCACAATCAGTCGTCAGTTCTTGACATTTCCACTTCAGCTGTAAAATGCTAAAAGGCTCCGTGTGTGCCGTCTAATCCACTAACAGTAATTTGCCATGCCTGTAATTTGGTTCTTGTTTAGTTTAATGGGCTATAATGATGTTAATAGGCTTTCAGAATAGATTATAAGCAAAATTATGATATCATGTTCTAATTTGGAGAACTACAGTATGTGAGTGTAAACAATAATTAGTGTAATTGTTTTGGATTCTTTAATACACCTGAGTTTTAGGTCGAACGAGCCATACTGGGGTTTACTTGGAGGCCACATTAAGTTAAGCTCTTAAGCATTAAGTTAATTAAGCTCTCCCATTCACTTCTATTGAAGCCCAAACTACGGATACATTTAAGCATGTGCTTCCTGTTTCGCTGTGATCTCCAGGTGTTGCAGAAAACACTGAAGCAGCTGATGTTTTATTACCAAATATTGTACATTATCAAACCACCAGACTACAAACTGTAGCATTGCTCTCATGCACTGTTTAGTATTCTGTCTGCTCAATATTTATTTATTTATTTATTACCTGCATCAGAAACATGACAATTTCTTTGAACGTCCCTTAACAAAGACGCCAACATCTCTGTGGCGAGAACAGCTACAGCTCAGCCTAAAAAATCCTAAAAAATACATTCCCATACAACGAAACTGCATCCTCAATTACGTTTGTAGGAGAAACGTATTTTCTAGTGGATTCCGTTTGTTTTTTACGTATTACAAAAACGTTTTCTAATCAAGGTCAGTGGAAGTCTGCGTGTGGAGGAGGTCCAGGTGGCTGGAGGGGTCACAAATACGCAGACTTTCACCCAGCAGAACTCAGTTTGTGTCCCGTGTGAAACCAAAAGTCAATGTTGTTATTCAACAAATGTAGTTATTATATTTTTGTCGTGTAACAAACATACTTATTTTAACCCAAACCACGATCTTTTCCTAAACCTAACCAAGTAGTTTTATATCAATTCACAATGTTAATGACACTTTTAAAACTGCGACTGTAAATTGAGAATACAGTTTAGTTGTGCGGGAACTTTATTTTGTAGGAGACAGGGTTGCGCATCTGGAAGCTTCTCAGTACGACTGGTGCCTCCATTTCACTTTTCCCACCTTTTAGCCACCACTTCTTTTTGGAGCTTTACCCACACTAGTGCCATACTAGAGGCAGCAATTTTTCACCCTTGTTTTTTAATGTCTCTCTTGCAACAAGAGCACTATTAAAAATCTGGAATACCACTTTAATAATAGTTCATACAGTACATATCAACCTTAAGTGTTTATAACGATATTTTGTGAGTAGATTTAGCAAGGCGTGCTACATAACAGCAAACTGTATGCTGGTATACAACCATCTAGAAAGAGAGAGAAAACTACAGACTCAAGATTCAAAAGTTTGATCCTTAATTCATCATTATAGTTGAGATGCATCAGCATTTAACCTTAAAGAGTTTCTTTCTTTGTTGACGTTTCTTCCTCAGAAAATGAAAGACATTAAACTGAAATAGCTGCTACTTTATAATTCCAGTAAATCTCTGAAGCGATCTCTGCTGTGACCTTGGTTAGAAATCTTTTGAAGTATTCCTCTTTGGTTTCTTTTATGTTTACGCGTCCCTCACTGAACACCAAAGTCCCTTTATGCCTCTGTGCTGTAAAAAAAAAAAAAAAAACCCACTCCGGACTCGCTTTTGATGAGAGTTAAATAACAAACATGACCCGAGATTGTATAACCCGAGCTCCTTTACCTCGCGTCACACTGGTGCAGCGAGACGTATTTAATAAACCATAGCACCCGGCCATGATGGCTGCCGATGGGTTTCCCTGGCAACTGTTACTTGTCTTGAATTAATGCCAGGCTGTCACCAGGCCTCTGTTATCTGTAGGTGTGGTTTCTCGAGGAGAGGGAATACAGACGCTAATGACAAAACATTTCCAACAGGGATCTGCTGCATGACGGCGGCTGGCATCAGCTCCCACCGCGCTCACCCACAGGCGTCAAACGATAATATTCAAAGTGCAGACGGAGCTCAATGCACCTCTATTCTCAAGTGATGGCTGACACCAAGATTAATTAAAAGACTTGGAAAAATGACAGTTAATTTTACTGTTTTTTATTAATTCGTTTGGAGAGAGTATAGATGAAAATATAAATTGCTTGTAGTTAAAGTTGACTGATGTGTGTCCACCTACACTCATGTTTTTAAGTGACGTGTCCTTGAGCAAAACACGACAACACTGTGAACTCACTCCCTGTCAATCAAACCGCACAGATCCAAATCTAAAACTTCAGACAAACCAGAAGATTTGTTGAAACCTACAAAGACTGGACAAACCATTCAGATTGTTTCTATGTTTTAGTCTTTGATCAGTCTATAAAAATCAGAAGGTGCTGTTTTCCTGCTTTTCCCTGTTTTCTATTAAACTGAATAACTTTGGAATTTGGACAAAACAAGACATTTAAAAACATTACCTTGGATTTTGAAAAACTGAGAAATTCACTTATTTGACAATAATATTTCACTTTATACTTTTTTTTTTGACATAGTGACTAAACGGTGGTATTACAACTATGCGGCTGCTCTATGGGCCACACAAAGCGGTAGCAGCGCCGTTCATCCGGGGATTTTTAGAGGCAGCAGCTTTTTTGACTTCATGCGCCACCGAGCAGCTTTCATAGGAATGGACGGAGCTCCGCCACGATCGCTGTATCCAGGTTTTATTATACATCCATGCACATAACAAGCTGGGCCTCATGGCTCATAATTATGTGGGTTATGTACTAATTACAGTGCATTACTTCTCGTAGTAATTACTTCTTTTTTAATTACTAATTTTCACTTTTCTCTAAACATTACATATCTACAAATGGACAAAAAACAAAGAGATGCTACTTGGTGGTCCTGTGCACTAACATTGTTTTTATTTATGTAAGTTTATATATTTCAGAAACAAAGAGATGCTGCTCTCTGCTGAAGAAGCGTTAAATAAA
>JAOVVB010266494.1:0-18566 GCA_028570985.1 Heterobranchus longifilis | reverse complement strand
GTCTTTGGACTGCAGGAGGAAACCGGAGAACCCGGAGAAACTGAACCAAAAAAAAGCGCTAGGGGCAATAATTTAGGAAACACTCGTCAGGTCATTTAGAGGGTAGGAACAAACGATTTATGTGGTCGTATGATTTGGAGGCCTTGTTGATATAATTACACTAGTCTGGGTTGCTATGTAAGCCGTAAGCTTTATACTTCTGCCGGGAGGAGACCCTGGGCAGAGGAAGTCCCTCTTCCCCTTCGTGTGGTTCTCAAAGTCCCTTCACTGCAGCCAGAGCGTAGCGCTGCCCAAAGCGATTGTGATTGGTTTAGAGAAATACAAACAGGCCAGGGAGTTGGTTCCACTATACTGGACTGAAAGCTATTCAATCCAGACCTCCCCCACACACAGCGCGGACACAGCGCTGTGGAGATAGGTCTGGCTACGCGAGACTATAATTACACAAACACAAGTTTTTTAGATTGAAAAATCAATGCAATCAATTACAAAGTGGTTCCACTAAATGCAAGTGATGACTCACTGGAAAGTCAAAGATCAGCACTTGCAGGACAGCGTTTAGATTCCCGAGACCAAATTCTGGCTAACTGCTATACCTCTACTGAGTGTAGAGTATATAAATAATTCAGTCATATCTGACCCTGCAGGTTTTGTATTATAAGGTAAATGTTTAATAAGCATCATGGAATCATTCTGTTGCTACCGCACTACCACACTTACACACTTACACACACTACACACACACACACACACACCCTCTAACATCCTCTTACCCACTGGTGGGAGAGTGGCACGTCTCCAGGTCATGGATAATGTTAAGCAGAGTGGTGATCCTGTCCTTGTTGGCTGCCAGGCTGGCCTCCACGGTCTCCAGCCTCTGCTGTAAGGCTGCTGATTTGCAGCACCGCGGGGAAGGAGGCAGCAACAGGGCTGCAGCAGCTGGGTGGGAGTGAGCCAGGCGGGTGTCCTCCGGGCGCGGCTGAGCGGGAGCAGGGCTGAACTTTGAATCCGGCCGGACGATCGCCCCTGCCTCGCAGGACGGGAGGCGGGCAAAGGATGCCAAGCGCATTGTTGATGACTGCAATATGGAATTCCATTCAGGGCCTGTGTGAAGCTCTCGCTCACTGTTAAATGGAACTGGTGCAGTGAATGAGAGCTTTGGACTCGAGTGTGCTTGTGGTAGTGAAGAATAATCAGAGTACTGGTGGATTGAAGGTTGGGCGATGGGGTCGACATGTGCACCAGTGTTTTCCAGTGATGAGATCTCACAGTTTGTTTGTGCTTTGGCAGAGGGAGTTGAGTAATTGGGAAGTGTCTGTTTATCTGCATTGGAGTTAAGCTCAATATTTGCATGCCTGACTGATACACCCACGGCAAACTGTTCTGCATTTGAATCCGTCTCCTGGGCTGTTTTTACTGGTGGGCATGTAGCACAGTGTCCCTCGTGTTCCGTTTCCGTGTATCCTTGATAATGGGCGAGCCTTTGTTGTTCTGTGTTTATGCAACCCTGCAGACAAGAGCTGCTTGACTTAATTAGGGAAATGTAATTCTGAAGGTTGGTGACCCGGGACAGATTTGAATTTCCATGGTCATTTGACTTGTGCACAACTAATTCATTGATTAGATTACCATTGAATTTGTTTTCGTCAGCATCTGATTCAATATGGGGAACAATGGTTGATTTAGGATTGTGGGTGCTCGCGTCACTGCCTCCGTTGTGATGTTTTGACACGTGCAGCAGCTCAGATAATACAACTGGAGTTGTTGTGGAGTGATTAAAAACAACACCAGATTCATTACTGGTTTGAGTTCTGCTGTCTGTTGCTTGCGTGTGATCAGGACGATTTACGTGAGGCGCTTCGTTACGCCGAAGATCTTTGTTGTGTTTCTTTGTGTCTGCTGTTTGAAGTGAAGTTGTACCTGATACACAGACATTACTTTGGTTTCCTGTCAATGCAGATGAAGAGGTGGAGGCTGTGGGTGGTGGATTTTTCAGATTGATTGACGAGTACCTGAGGGCTTTGTTTTTGTATAGGCTGCCGCTGCATGTAGATGTGGAACTGGGAGCCGCAATTGAAAGCAACCTAGCTCTGGAGTCTGAGGCTTTTCCTGCACTTTGTGTTGCGTTTAGAGATGCTGTAGAAACATGAAGTGTAGGTTCAGAATTTGAGGAGTTGCGTTGAATTAGGTGTGTAGCCACAGATGTATGTTTAGTGCTGGCGTGATCTGAATTAGAGTTATGATTTAAAGCACTCTGTGGGACAACAGTGCGGAGAAGTGGATGTGAAGTTGTGTGCGATGTGGAGAAGCCAGTTGAGGTCGTAACAGTGTCAGTAGAAGATGCTTTAACTGGTGTTTTGCTGTCGACGTTTGAGAATGTATTTTCTTGTGGTGTATGATCTAGGTCGTGTGAGGTACGTGGTGGACTTGCAGATGTTTCCGGTTTATGAATGGGGTCTATTGCATTGGCTGCCAGTGATACGATGGAACAATTAGGGGTCATTTGTGGGCTATCAGTCGTATTTATTGCGATATTTACTCGTGCTGCATGCGTTTCCAGTCGAGCATTAGCAACTTTAGCAGATATACTTTCAGTGGGCATCAGTGCAGTACTAAAGGTTGTTGTTGTGTTATATGTGTTGGTAATGGATGCATTAAGTCCTGTGGCCGTAGTGTACGAATGACAAGGTGGCGACAGAGCATTTTCAGGTGTAGCGTGTACAGACACACATACATTTTGATGCACATTATGTTGCGTAGAGTTGTGTTGTGATATTTGGGGGTGTTGAGGATAAGTGTGTGAATGCGGGTTGTTTGGTTTGGTGGTCGTGGCCATCTGTGGAGTCAACGGGAGACTTGTTGGTCGGGGGATCTTACTGTCCTGTGATGGTTTTGAGAAAGATTTTAAACTTGCATCCTCTTGTCTTGTTTCAATAGTTGCTTTAGTGACGGTGATGGTTTTAGCATGTAGGATGGTTGTGGGTTGAGGGGATGTTGCATCACTGGCAGCGTGCGTCTGTGACAAAGTGACCAAATTGCCCCGAGAGTGCACCGGGCACGATGGATGTGGCGTTTTTCCGTACTTTAGTTCTTCGCTAAAATATAACAGTTGTGGATTAATGTCTGTCCTTTTGTCTCCATTTGGGATGCTCTCTGAGATTTCATGATGGCCTGACTTAAGGTTTTTCTCAATATGGGGCATCTGGACATGCGTGGTGGTCGTCGAGAGCGAGGTGAGGGCTGACTTTAATTGTTTCTCTCCGAGACAAGCATCAGCAGTGGAGTTATTCTCCCCCAAAGTCACAACTCCGGTGCTTGCAGACTGTCTGCCACTGCAATGGCTGCATATTTTTTGTGGCATACCAAAAGGTCGGGCAGCAGATAACAGCAGCGTCTTCCCACACTGCTCTGCATAATGACCTTGCGGTCTGGTTTGGTCTCTTCCACGAGAGTTCGCACTCTTAACAGGCTCTGCTTCGTCGCTGTGAACGCTAATTCCACCGATGGCCTCTGAATCAACCACGCTGCCGTTGGTGTAGCGGACAGCAGATTTCACTTTAGGCCTGACATTGGTTACATTCCCTGCAAAGTGTGGGTTGGTCTTGATTGCCGTGGCATAGCAATAAGTCCCACAACTGTTCCTCTGACTGCAGGACACATCCACAGAGGCCTCACCTCCAAGTGCTTTGAAAGTCACTTCCTTTTTGGTCTTGGATTCCCCACTTTTCTGTTTTAAAATAGCCCTTTTCTCATTGTCACTCTTTGTTAGCAGTAATATCTCCTTGTATTCCGTTTCCTTGGTAATATAGCTCGTGGATGTTTGAGTAATGTTATCTGACGGTGTCGAGAGCGTGTCAGTTAGCTGTACACAGTGCTGGGCGGGTGGTCTGCTTATCCCCGGGGACGTCTGAACACCAATGCTGCACTGAAGTCCCCACGTCTGCAGCAGGGCTCCTCCGGTTCTGTCTCCTCCTGTCGTCCTCCAACCTCGCACTCCAACCAGAGCAGGGACACCTAAAACCGGAACTGGAGTTGTCAGGTCAGCCGCTCGTCTCCCCATCCCTTGACTTGTTGACTCAAAAGTCTGATAATTCGAGAGAGCGGCAGTGTTTCCACACCATTACATCCGTCTAAAAGTAAGAGAGGAACAAGTTTACAGTGAGAGGCATTTGAGATGGTGCTGTGAAAGAAATCCATGAGTAAGCAGGACAAGTTGAAACAATGCACAGGGCTAGAATTGAGACGAGGAACTTCAGCACTGCAGAAATGAAGGAGGCTTGTCAAAAATCATTGCAGATTTGAGATAAGACGGAAAGAATTATTCGCTCTCACTTTTTAGCTTTCCTGACACGGTGTGATGGATAAGAAATAAGAATCTGTTAATGCTGATAATAAGGGGAGGCTCTGGCTGTGAAAACAAGTGTTCTATATTATATTAGCATTTCAAACATGCCGCACAGATCCCCTCAGTGTCTGACAGCACAAAGAATAATTTCTTTTGTGGAATAGAATTCAAAACACAGCTCCTGTGGCGAACTCGCTCTCCTCTCTCATTGAAATGTTTGTCATAGCAGGCAGCTAACACTCTGTTGTCCTCCACATCCTCAGCTCACCTTGGAACGAGGCCATACAGTAATGTACAGACACTGATGCTATAGACTTCATTATTTGTGTGCATTTACCTGGAACACCCTTTCACAGAGGTGGCGTGTTGTGCGTGCGTGTTGTGCCTGTCCATGCCACCCATGAATGTGCCAGTCTCGTGTGTGCGAGAGGTCATTTTAATGATTTACGCAACAACAGTTCGTTAGCCAACAACAGGGCGATGTGTGGATTTTTAAAAAAATATATGAACATTTTATTACACAAACAATATAGAGTGTGGATGTGTGTGTTTGTGCTTGCATGTGTTGATTGATGACAAAAATTTAATGCAAACACATTCTGATAAGGCTCCCTCCCTCCTCTCCATCCTCCCCAGCAGCCTTCATCCAGGGATGTCAAAATTGCAAAAAGAACATTTAGTCATCTATACCTGTAGGGACTATTATTATTTTGGTTGTCATCTCATGTTACTTGAGCTAAGTCAAGTGACCTATGTCTGTTGTCACCATCTAACGCTAAGTGATAACTGTCCTGCCCTGTTAATACACAATTAAATCCCCTCCTTTGTGGGGGGAATATACAAAAAATATACACGCTCTTGCAGTGCCACACACTTTTTTTTCTTTTTAGAATATCCGGACTAAATAAAAGAGCCGTTTCTGGCTTAAGCACAATTGCTACCTAATGTGTTTTTGTGATTCTGTTTAGCAGGCATACCTGAGTGTTTGCTTGGTCCTGCTGCAAGATGTCTCGTTTTCTTGAGTCCAAATATTATGAGCTAGTTTCCCGCTTTCTGTTTTACGTCCTCGTAGGTCCTGGAGGTTTGGAGTGACTTTGTCTTCATATTTCAAATCCCTTTTTGGTGGTAGAATACAAACTGAGGAGTCTGCAGGCAGTCAGTTCTGCAAAGCAGCGCTGCTTAATGAGCCCTCTTTTGCTCCGATTCTGAACTAATCTACCTTTTATTGATCAGGCATAAAGCCAAGCTGTGTCCTCACTGTATCCCCTTCTCCTCTTGTTTTGGTCCTGCTGCTCCATGCTCACTCCATAATCACAACACAGCACTGTGCTACAGAATGCTGCCCTCCAACACTCTCTGTCCTACTATGTCTTGCCTTTTTACCTTCTCTCTCTCTCTCTCTCTCTCTCTCTCCCTCTCTCTCTCTCTCACCCCCTCTCCCTCTCTCCCTCTCTTATTTCTGCCACTATCCTCCTCCCCAGCATTCATGCATCCTGATCTACAGCTGGGTGGAGAACGAAAAAGAGAGCAAGGGAGAAAGAGAGAGCGAGAGGAAGTGACTTGCATCAGTGGGGTAGGGACTGTGTGTAAATTACCATGCAAGTTAAAAAGCAGGGGAATGCATTGACAACAATTGTACAACAAATGTAAATGTAAATGTAAACAAAGCTGTAGCAGTCTGAGGAGGCAATAGAAAAAAAATCACCGGGAGAAAATCATCTTACCCCAACTCAACAATTACAGTGCCTTAAGACTATCATTAATGTCAGTCTCATACTATATTATCTGCACAGACATGGAGTTGGTTTTGTTGTATACAGGACTAAGTACGTGTTTTACATTGTGACTGCTGTCTTACCTTATATACTCTGAGGCTAGTGTGTGTGTATGATGCATTTAACCATTTAGCATTTACAAGTCTCACACACATATTGTGTTTGTTGCATTGTACATCAAGCACTTTCCAACAATTGTTTAAGTAAACAATATTGCAACTAATAGAAAAAGAGAGATACATAAACAGGCAGAGATGCCACTGATGAAAAGGGAAACTTTAAATTAAGTGAAACAAATGAATCAGGGTACCTCTGTTGCATAGAAATAATTAAAATATGAATCCTAAACATTCAACATTTCAATCCAAAGTACTTACCAGCAAAGAGCTGCATAAAGAAATGTATTTCACACAGTATTTCCAAAAATAAATGGCCTGCATTGCACGGGGAATTCAGTGATCCACTGTGTGACTATAGGCTGATATACTGCACTCATGATTAGACTGTAAAGTACAGCCCTATCAAACTGTCCCACACTGAGCTCTGTCACATTGAATTCTTCTTCTGTGCAGCTTCTGTGTTTAACAGCAAACAAAAGTAGAGTCTGTTTGAGAAGTTAAGTGTGAAAATAACATTCAGAACTAATTAACACGTCAGTGAAAGTCATTTCAACCTTAATGATCAAAAGCCCTTTTTTTTTTTTTTTTTTTTTTTACTCACCTATTTTGAAATCCGCCAACAAAGGCACTGTGTGACAGCTGTACATGACAAGTTGTGGATTTATAGAACCCACTTATGAATCAACATTATAGCCGATGTTTGAGTTTAATTAGAGTAACCTTTCTGTCTCAGATTAAAGGGACTGGAAATCGCTTTTTTAAAGTCTGTTCAAAATGGAAATCTGGCTGTTAAAGAGGAATTTACAAGCATATATAGAAGGACATGGACAAAAGATTCACTCCATAGACTCATTTAAAGTAGTTAATATCAGTTTTCAGTCCTTGTTCACTTTATAATTCAGGCTGCATCGCTTTGCTACTGATTACATCACTGGAACACCGTTCCTGTGGTTTATTGTAATATAAATGTCTGTAGCATTTCCACATCATTTGCTATAAGAGAGAATCTTCTCAAATAGCAGGTGGTTTACAAATTGTAACCGTAGTTATCAATAATTAATCAAATGTACTGCTAAAATAAGTTCATATTAGGATGCTTGGGTGTGCGGAGTTCAGTAGATTGCACTCATATTCCATCACTGCAGCCCTGGGGAACACCAGGCTGACTTTGTGAATAGAAAATTGTTCCATAGCCCCAGGGTGATTACACAATATTGTATCAGTGATAATGTCTCCTGTGCCTTAATAACAGGGCACAGCTGTTTTACTGTCACTGTAAGAGTCTTGTGTATTTTGCTAATAGTTTGTTCTTCTTCAGAGAAGTGTATACATGTTAGTAATATTTGCATTATTTCTCACAGAGCCGATGATGATTGGTATCATAATGAGCTGATAAGTAGTGGCTTTAGTCCAGGTGAAGCGAAGAACACCAGATTACGGTTTATGATGGGAGGTTGTGGATGGCAGAAACTGTCCGTACACATAGTAGGATGAGCCGTCTCGTGCCTGCACACTGATGTTCATGTATCACGTGGACAGTTGCTTGACATTTTAAGACAGCCTTAAGTGTAAGCGTGTGAATATGTTCCATGTTTATGTAGAAACAGATTAAATTATCTTTATTTTTGCAGTGGAAAGACATTGATTTCAGACTAAGCTAGTACTGCGATACAACATCTGGTTTCCAAACTAGTTATCGGAAAGTAACGTGAAGGAATTCACTGAAAAGCACATTTTCATTGTTGCACTGGTGCAATTAAAAACTACTGTAGTCGGGTTCAAAAGCATTTCAGACACCTATAATGTGGAAAATAAGAGCTGAATGAAGGAACAGGATTTTACATTTATTTAAAGCTGCATTTAAAATTTTTTTAAAAAGCCACTAAGCATATCAAACAGATAACTATAGCAAAGCTTATTTTTTTGAAAACATGAACTAGTGGATAGGATATAACAGCATTTTTTTCATTAAAAAATGTACAAAATGTCCTGTATGTTTGTTTGTTACATTCTTATTCATCCATTTAATTTTCAAGGCCATGAACCATAATGAATGTGAAATTATGAGACGTAGTTTCACCCAAACCTTTACAAAAAGCAAATAAATGTGTTTCCTAATTATTCTGTATATTAATGTTACCCAGTATTGTTATAATAATAATAATAATAATTCCTTTCTTTTTATGGCAAAAAATTGTTTGTAGTTTCAGTAGTTAACTACACAAAAAATGGAAAAAATATAATTGAACTACTTGAATCGCAATGCAAATATGAATGTATAGTTGAACTACCAGCAAGCTACTGCAAAATGTAAACTACTAGTTACTTCCCAGCACTGGACACTTCAAACATGCAGGGCAGCAGCTCTGACAGGAGCACTGTGGGTCAGTCTCAGCTGTCATCAGTAGGTGTCAGTATTGCTGCAGAGACGGACTCCTGGAGCAGCGAGGGAGGTGTGAATGAATGATTTCTGCAGGCCACAGACAGATGGAGCTCGTGCCACAGACATCACCAGACCCCTTCTTCCTAGACAACATTAGAAATGAGAACACTTTGTTCAAATGGAGGATACGACTAAGTTCCCATGTTAACATTCTTGAATCCCTGCCAGCCTGACATGTTGCTGACCTCTTCACTCTGAGCAGAATTCAAAGCACAAAGGGTTTTACACAGAACATTCCGATTTCTGTATTGCTCGTTGTTCCATTGATTTTCTCAGTCATAGCTCAGCTGTTTGGATGATGATCCCTTTTCCTTGATATCATCCTTAATCTCAAACTGGGGGTGGTTGTGGCTCAGTAGGCAGACCGGTCGTCCACTAACTGGAAGGTCGGCGGTTCGATCCCCGGACTCTACGTGTCGAAGTGTCCTTGGGCAGCAAGACATGAACCCCAAGTTGCTCCTGCATTGCCATTGGCATGTGTGTGTTATAATCCCTGATGAGCATGTACCTTGCATGGTATACCTCCTGTGTGCATGTGTGAATGACTCGCAGTGTAAAGCGCATCGTGTGGTCGCAAAAGATTAGAAAAGCGATGTATAAGTACAGTCCATTTTTCATTTGGTAAGTAAACAAATGAGTTTCAGCAGTGGTCGCTCCTGCCAGTAAACACAGATGTTTATGACTTGGCTGAGGGGAGGTGGTTAGGTGGGGGGGGTGATTATTGTCAGTATGATTGAGTTTTTCAAATTGCTCAACAGTGCAAGGACAAAATGTTTCGGTTTGTGGCCAGAGATTTCCAGGAACACGTTTGTGTAATATTGTCTGATGGCAAAGATTCAAAAAGTTTAACAATCCCTGGTTTATGTCCCGAGTTATTCATACTCCCACAATATTCTAAAAATACTTAATGGAATTGTACTATCAATGTGGTGAGAATAATTAAAAAAATATATAGACCACTTCCAGATGTTTTCAACTGTGCCTTATTTGTATAAAAACTGCCACCTTTATATATAGAACAATGCACAATTGTTTGCATTCCAACTTTGTATATTGCTATATTCATTTATACGTATTTATTAAGTGCATAATCTCTACTGCTTTCATAGGTCACACAAATACATATGTGTATATCTTTAATTTATAACATATATTGTTATTTTCTCTGTTTTTAATACTGTTTGATGCGTGTGACTCGTCCAGATCGCTACTTAATTTCGTTGTGCTCTGTGCAAAGACAATAAAATAATTATATTCTTCTATTCTATAAATGTTGCATTCTGTCATCTACCTATGTTTCATTAACAGTAGTAGTTCTTCCTAAATACCGGGCTCTTATCCAAACTCTGCCTCTGATTAATTGCAGTAATTACATCCTGTAGAAGTACAGAAGGAAAGCTGCCGGCAGGAAGCCGAAAAAACAGACAAAGAAGAAGCTTTTCTCACATCAGTATTAACACCCCTGTCAGTCGAAATCAATCAATCAAAACAAAGCTTAGATATTAAGATATTTAAGAAAAACTTTATTTGTGACTTATTAACAAAACACATTACCAGATTGATGAAATCATAAGAATCACTATTATCACCTTTACAATGATAAGCAGGTGTACAAAAAAAGTTATTAACAGATCTGCACTGTCACAGTCGACTGGCGTGTGCCACTCACCGCCACACCCAGCGACTGAGGAACATTCACTATACACAAGCAGAGAATACATCAACTTTATTTTATTTTTTTTATACCATTTTATGTATTTTGATTATTTTTTTCGTCTTTTTTTAATCAAGGTATAGATATGGAGGGTGAGTAAATGATTTGATTTCACAATAGTGTTTGTTTGATCATCATTTCGAAGCTTAACACAACTTTTAAGGGTTGATTTTCTTATCTATGAAAATCATCGAGGGTTAAAAACAGAAAAAAAGCATTTCATAGCATAACACAATAGCATTATGTATATCTAGAAGATTAAATTCATTTTCAACAGGATAAAAAATGTGATTCTTTTAGGTTGTTATCCCACAAATTACTGTTCGCAATAGCGCATGTATTTATTTATGTATGCATGTATGTCTGCATGGATGCGTGGATGAGAGTGGGTCTTTCAATGTGTGTGTATTGTCTTTGAGAATGTGTATCAGAGGTATATGTATTCCGATACGCATTTCCCAGTGGAAAAAACATATCTATGTATATATAGTATCTATATAGTATCTGTTTTCCTTTGCTTATAACATGCAAACAGCCACTTGGTGATCTGACAGCACAGAAGTACACCAGAAGGACGGGGCAGAGGGGAAAGACACGTGTGTATGGGAGGGACTGAGCCTGATAGCAGCACCTATATACCCCTGCTGTGGCTAGTACGACGATGTTCGGGGGGAAAAAAAGGAACACTGAAGTGAGATTTTATGACACTTTTCATCATGTTGATACTGTTCCAATATGTACTGCTCGCAATAATACTCTTTCTCTACCATGCTACACCTGGGTTTCACAATGTCAGGGCCAAAATCACGCTGATCATTTCACAGAGTTCACACTTGGGTCACTGCAACTTGTACGTTTCTCCCATACAGCACGTCCCGGCAGCATTATTTCTGTTTGTGTGCAGCAATTGAGACAAAAAAAATTAGCATTTTTTAGGTCTTTCTAGCTGCGATTATTATTGACTTGTGTTGATAACTGCTTGCTGGTATCATCACCTCACTGCTGCACCATGAACAATGTCAACAATGTGCTTCACCATTAATATTAATAATTAATAAGTGGATTTTCCCCTCTTCCAAGCTAACCACAAGCCAGCCTTTTTCCACTGCTGCTGGACTGCGCTGCACTTCTTTTGTAAGTGGTTTTAGTCGACCCAAGTTGATCAGTTGTCAATACTGGCTGACAGGAATAACTGCAATACCTCTGCTTGTGCAAAAGAGGAATGACCTGCCCAATGAACTGCTGTAGTTTCTTATTATCTTCTACGTTGGAGCGATACACTGCAGTGCCTCTTCTTTTGTCTCATTATATCCAGTATGGTATAATCTCAGATTTTGCTAACTTGTCAGAGGTCCTTATATTGCAATGTGCGAGAGATGACAGAGCTGCAGATGAGCAATCAGAAGAGACACTCTGGCTGAGGCGCCTAAGCTCAGTTGAAGTTGAAACTAACAAAAGATGTGTGTGTGTGTGTGCGTGTGCACGCAGTATATGTGCACGTGTCTATATGTGTGTAGTCTGTGTGTAAATATGCAAATACACTGCAAATGTCACTGTGTTACGACGGCACAGTCCATTGAAGGAGAGTGACTGGATAGATGTCGTCCAGCCATGTCGATGTTGTTGATTTGAAGAAACGGGAGAAGAGGGAGGAAACAGGCAGCGGGCAAGCGAATCCTACAAGCACTGAAGCAGTCGAGGCAGTGAGGCAGGGCTTGAAGAACAACTACTTAACATTCAAAGACAGAAGTAGAGGGATCAGGCTTGAACAGAAATGAAGCAACAAGCAACGTTCCTGCGTCCCAGCCATATAATACACTCTCATATTAAAGGTGGCATTGGTCTTCAGTTTCCAGATAAGGGGTGTGTGTTATTTTAGTATATTCTTGTGTGTTTGTATGTCTGTTTGTGTGTAAAAGAGCAAGAGAGAGAGTGTGTGTGTGTATGTGTATGTGAGAGAGTCAGTGTTTGTGTCCAATAATGTCAGACTGGGTGTGCTGATACCATAGAAATTTAATTGAATTTCTATGGCTGATACACAGTGGAATTAAGACCCCATTGACCTGTGCCGTATTCCAAGAGGAGAGGCAAGGTCAGGGGCCGGTTGCATCAGCTGCACGTAGGTTCCCTAGTTATATCCGAAGTAGCCACGAATCCCAATTCACGCATTGCTAAAACACAAGCGGTAGCACCACACAAATCTCTTAAGTAACAACTAAATAGTTAAGCAAGCAATAAAGCAGGTGCAAATGATACAAAGTCACACAGTTGCACTCACTAACAGTAAAGCAGGATTTTTTTTTTGTTCTTTTTTTTCTCCTTTTTTTTTCTTTTGCACGTGTTTTCTTTAGTAGTTTGATGCCATTTTGCAACTTAAAGGACTATAATATTGATTTGAGATGTTTGTTGTAATATCACATTACTGGTGACTATTTTCCAATCCAGTTTTTATGTGTTTTTATTCAGGCAGAATCTGGTTCCCATTCAGTTGAAGTCAACGTTCTGAGACTTATGTAATCCATCATGTCTGTGTTCAATGTTGCCAAAGTTACGTTGTTGTGATAATGCAATGCAGTTTTCAAATTAACCTGCACTTCGGCTACATCACCATGTGATGAAAGTGCAACTTAAATAGCAATAAAGCCACATTATGAGTTCACTTTGAGGGATTTCTTAATGTGAATTCTAATTATTTTTTGTGGTACCAAATGAAAAAACAATAGCTGCCTAAAAGGTAGAAATAATACTTTAAAAATTCCCAAAACACAATGGCCTGCTTTGGAAAATATCAGCAGTGACAAATACAAGATTTGTAGAGAATGGGCTAAAACATGCAAAAATGATTATTGTCCTTTAAGGGTCAAATATGGATTCTATTTACCAATCGTAATTTTTTTATGCCAATCTAGTCAACTACAAATCCATGTTTGTACCCATCAGCAAGCTAATGCTATCGACTGGCTACTCATCTGAAATCTTAATGTTATAACTAGTTACAGCCGTAGAATCCCCCCCCCCCCCCCCTCCAACTACTCATGGTACAATCGAATTTAGTAACTTGCTAATTGCAAATTAACAGCATTTATGAAGCCACTACTTTATACCCTAACCTGGGAACAAACTTGCGCATAGTTGGTGCAACCCAGTCCAGATCCTCAGCCTCAGCAATGTGCTATGTTACACTGAAACAGAGCTCTTTATTGGAGTGTGGTCCTGCTTGTCTCAGCCACCTCGTTCTCTTCAAGGTGCTAATCTCATGGTACATAAACTGTATGTTGTTACTTTTTCTTTTTTTTTTTTTCTTACAAAAGACCACATTTTCTGAATTTCTACAAGGCCTCAAAAGCCTCTGTTTCATTTTTTTTTTTTTTTTTTAGTTTGGCTTTCACATCACCTCCAACTAGGTGAGCCAAAAAGGGAAGGGGGGCTGCATAAAGACAGAGATGCCAACACAGGCAGCCTCAGCTGACAATGGTCAGATACAAATAGTACACCTTTTCAGGTGTTTTTGTTTTTATTATACAAACTGGGGGGGGCGGGGGGCAGAAAAATCACAGAAAGGCTAATCTAATCCAATAAAACCCTTTCTGTTTTAATTTGGTCCAACCTTTAGATGAAGTCTGTCTACTGAGAACATTTGTTTACCATAAACCTTAGACTTTTATAGGCCAAAGTTATCGGCCAAATGAGCCAAGAAAGAGAGGGAAACGTTTGTTTAGCATGGTGTGGGGAGCCAGGCCTTGTCTAATGAGGGTTTGGCCACTGTACAATGTCTATGCAAATATGGTGCAAGGAGGCTCCCTCGGTTCTACAATATGCATTTGGCTTTTTTTTTTTGTTTGTCTGGCTCTGTAATTGGGATGGTAGTTTGTTGGTAGCTCTGTTTTCAAGTCACCCCTTCTCCTCTAATCATCCCCATCATCCTTCCCTTTATCCTTCTTGTCCTTCTTGTCCTTCTTCTTCTTTTTCTTCTTCTTGGCCTCCTCCTTCTTGCCAAAGCTTATGAAGTCACCTTTGTCATCCACAGGGCCGGCGTCATGGCGAATAGAAATGATGGCTGGGGATCCGGGGATGATGAAGGCTTCGGGAGGAATCTCTCCGGGCTTCAGGGGCTGAGGAGGGCAGTAGCCCTGTCCGGCGGCGCCGTATCTGAAGTGCCAGCTGTTGCTGTCGACTCCGGCGCCCACTGGGGGTGATAGTTCACCACCATCTCCATCTACACAGGTATGACGAAAAACAAATCATGTCAAATCTTTAGAGGTGCAGGTAGGCAAGATTTTGTTACAGAGCTAGTTATGCCCCCTTGTTTCCAGTCTTTGTGCTAAGCTAAGCTAACCGGCTGCTGACTCCAGCTACATATTTACCATACAAATACTAATAAAAAAAATTAAAAAGCCTACAATTTAATATTCTCAAAATAAGGCCTTAAAAGTATTGAATTTTACAAAGGTTTTCTTTTTTTTTCTTGTCCTTTCATGGATAAAATAAATACCAGGAAGAAGTTTACAAAAGCATGCACATCCAGACAATACAAACTAGGTGCTGCACAGAAGAACATGTAACAGATGGAGAAAGAGAGTCTGCACACTGAATAATGCTCATGAACATATATTTATTTAATTACCACCACGGTGATGTTTCGCACGTCATGCTCTTCTTCAGTGTGCGGACTCTAGTTCTCCGTCTTTTAAATAAATACTGTCACGTCATAAATAACTGTCAAGTGTATACAGTTAGGGGTGGGGGAAAAAAAATTGTGTCTCGAATGCAGAAAAGTCAATAATCAAAAATTTATTTCCATTACATCCGTTATACTTTTGCCAGTATGGCCGTGAAGTTGGCATTAAATGTCATTCTGCTGTATTAAAAAGCTCTTAAACTTGGAGAACCCTGGAGGTACCCTGCTCTACACATTAGAGTGGTATCAAACCTCTCATCAAACTTTCAGCAAGAAAGCAAATAAGATTATTTCCCAAAATGTGATTCCGCAGTAGCTCTTTACACATATTAAATGTGGATTGCTGGCAAGTGGTAGAAGCAGGACAGTCCATTCTGACCTGGACTTCACAGAGGTAAATCCCCCTTTGCTATTAGCCTACTCATCGTGAATTATTTGTTCAATAACTGTCATGCTTGTCATGCATTGTTCCTCACTGAGACTTTATCATTTGGTCTTTGAGATGTTCATAAAATGTGACACGTGAGGAATAATCGAAATCAAGCAAAGGCAAAAGCGTGCAGAGCAATAGCCTGACAGTGGAGCGATAGCCACAGGGAGTGGATGTTTTCAGGACAGCGATTCAGCCGAGACCACAGGAGGGAACACTGGAGGGGGCTAACCTTTAAACCGCAGGGATGTTTAACTTGGCAGTGGGATTTGTATTTGTATTTGGATGATGGCAGCAGCTTAATACTGCTCTCATAGGAGGCCAGAGACAGGGATTCAACCCTTCAGAAAGTGCTCAAGCATGGATGTGACAGAGAAAGGAATCCAGAGACAAAAGATACTGAAAAAAAAACCCCTCTATATAGAAAAATAAAATACAAGACATAGCTATTAAGGTCAAAAGGTTAAAGATGCCAGAATGAAAAGGAAAGAGGATGATATAAGGAGAGAGAGGGAGAGGGAGAGAGAGAGAGAGAGAGAGGCAATAAGAAAGATGGGGGTGGGCGTGTTTTGCAGACACGGTGCTCTCAGGCCCACACCAGTTCCCTCTGCACTGACCTACTTTCAGTCTGGATTTTATTTAGATCAAACACAGGCCCTTGCAAAAAGATTCTGTTTGATTTTTCTTTGTAGGCTATTTATGACATTGCTGGAGCGCTGAAATGGTTTCAAACCACTGTCCCATTGGGAAGTACACTATTTTGAAGATGCACACTGTCTGTACGCACAGTGTACCGCTGAGTCTCTGCAAATGAGCTCATCGAGCATGAGAATAAATGATATGCATAGACTATAATAAGAGCAGATGTAATGGACACTACCACACTGCTCAATATTGCCCTGTTTAATCACTCCTGCATACAAAGAGCACCGGACACCGATCACAGAGTGCTATTGTATATTATTGAGCCATGACTCACTGAAAATTGATCATATATTAACTTTGTAAAGGATTGATTTTTGGAATATAGCAGAGGTCAGATATTGTGGCTTTTCGTAACAAAGCAGCAATGTACCATTGTGACAGGAACATAAGAACATGTAAATAATTTGTTTTCTACGTGCAAAAATAGAAGTATTCATTTTTAAGTTGCATTAAATAATAATTAGCACGTGAAGGACCATGATAACAAATAAAGCATTTCAAGCCATGACTGCTGAGGAAAATCCACATTAAGTGACCTTTTTTTGTTTGTTTTCTTACAGTTTTGTCTCGTTACACATTTTTTAAATACAAACAAGCCAGTTGCTGCTAATTGACCGATGTAATTTAGCTTGTTTAATGATTAGTCAGTGTCAGATGTTATCATCTTACCATTAGTGGAGTTAGTGCTGTAATACTGTAACGCTAGTCTGTTTCTGAGGATTATGACATTTGATGGTTTAGTCTGTCTGTTTGTATTTAATCTGGGTATTAAACCCAGGAAGAGGATCTGGTATTTCAAATTAGTCCCATTCAATTCAATTCAATTCAAAAAACTTTATTTATCCCCAGGGGGCAATTGAAGGCACATAGAACAGCAGTATTACACAATGGTAATGGCTTTCAATGGTTAGGCAAGGAAGATGGCTTCTCATGTGGAGGAGGACACACATGCTTAAAATAAAAAGAAAAAAAGACAGCCGGTGAATTAAAAGAGATGTGCAAAATACTGTGAGGCAGGATGTGGATGATCTTCTTGAGCCAGTAATGCAGTGCAGATCTTTGTTGTACACAATGCACCTCCATTTTATATAACTGACACACCGTTTCCTGATGCTACTATTTAAAGGAAGGAGAGTTGATCCTCTGTCGTAAGAGCTTGGGAATACTTATATATTTAGATAGATTAGATAGATATATTTAGAGTCTAAATTCAGGTAACTATGTGTGCCACAGGGTCGTTAAAAGAAAATTCCGGTATATTTTACATAAATGTGGTCATTTTGACTCTATGGGTGCTGCTAGCTTTGCACTCACCACCTCTGTTGTAGAGATTCAGGGAAACAAGGACAAAAAAACAAACTACAGCTTTCCAAATAAACATGATTTTTACATGAATAATAACAGTTTTCTCTGAGTCCGACCAAAAGTAAATACAAAAGTAGCACCCTGGGATAGCCATGCTGGCTAACCACACAGGGATCTACATCTGAGGGAAGTATTTCAACATTTCATCAAATGGTTCATCCTCTTGGAAGTATGAATGTGTCCAGTAAATTTAAATTGACAAAGCCTGATGGAGGTGCTAGAGGAAAGGTGAGGGATTAACTGAGACATTAGGATGAATCATTTGCAGCAAATTAATATTCACTTAAGATTTTATGGAAATGTATCCAGTAATTTCTGAGATATATTGATTTGATCAAAGTGTGTGGACACTATCGTGTTTTTTTCTCAACGTGCCGGCATGTTTTCGGTGCCTAAACCTAAAGGAAGTCACTGAAATGTGGATGTTTTTTTCTGTGCCTAAACAGTGAGATCAGGTTGGCATAGGTTGTTTGCATAAGCAGCTTATTACCACCCATATTTATGTTTGTTGTTAGGCGGCGCCCTCTAGTGGCCGTAGTAATTATGAGTGGAGCAAAGCAGGAAATCATGTAACGTAAGCGAGAAAGACTGGGCAGGCAGGAGGGGTGGTGGATGGGTCAAACAAACAGAACTTTGACCCAGGAGACCGCTGTTTGTGTCCTGTTTGAAACTAAAAGTTAGGTAACAAATGAAAATATGTCACGTTCTGTGCATAATTACGTCATGTACATAGGCACGGAAGTGAAGTAACGTAACAAATGTACTGTTTTTATCTCAAACCACAATCTTTTCTAACCCTAACCAAGTAGTTTTGTTACCTAAACAATACCCTAATAGTTTTTGTACCTACCGCTTCATGACGTTTAAAATCGTGAGCATCACGTTTAGGTATGAGGATGAAAAACGCTCCTATGGGTCGTATTTCCTGCCACCGCTTGGGGTGCGCTCGTAATAAATAAAAAAGATATAATTAAACCTGTGCTGATTAGAAC
>JAOVVB010266488.1:0-18566 GCA_028570985.1 Heterobranchus longifilis | reverse complement strand
CACACACACACACACACACACAAAGGGACTATACTTGGGTGTGTCTCTTACTCTCCCCCTCTCTCTCTCTCTCTCTCTCTCTCTCGATACACTGGATACGCCGTAATATTGCGCGCCTATTCATTTTGAAAAAACATCCTCATGCACATACTGACGAAGAGACTTGGAAATACAAAACACCCACATCCCACAAAACAGAAATTAGGTGCTATGAATGAAAAAAATAGAAAAATAAAAACATTGTCTTGTGCAAACTTATGGTTTCTTGGGAAGATTTATTCATGATTTACACCACCAACATTACGACATTTGCTTGGTGATCCCCTATGTATAAAAATGATTAGTAGAACAAATTGTATTTTAGTCCAAAAGTCTAATTGTAGTCTAAAAATGCAACCTGCCCCTCTCTTCTGAACTAGTAAAACTCGTCTCTCTTCGTCTCACTTATTTTCAGTAGATAACAGCCGCCGAATAAATGCACATGACGCATTAAAAGCACAACAATAATGATAACTAGGCCTACTGTGTTTAGTATGCTACCTCAGACAAAATATAATTTACTCGTTGTACTGGTCGTAGACCTATGGCATAAATAAAGTGTAGCTGAACAACTCGACATCCGTTCATCATGATAATTTAGGGTCAGTAATAGTCAAAATCAGGTTGATTGGTCAATAAAATAAACGTTTCATCTGTGCCTGATTCAGCACATGGTAGGTTGAGGTTGCATCATGCCAAGTTTACAGTGGACACTCCCAAAGGCCTACGGTAGATTATCATATTAGCCTACATTATCCAGGTTTTCACATATGAAAAATCACTGACAAAACAATAACAACCCACCTTTGTTGAAGAGATTTGTAAAATAGCATTTTTCTAAGCATGAGTTTCTTTTCCATGCAGCATTCATATGATTTCTCCTGTGTGTAAAGCACGGCACTTTTCCAAATGTGCAAATGCAGTCTGCAAGGCAGACTTCGCCTTTTATTCTACTGGGTGAAGCTACTTTCACTTCTGTTTTACTGCGTGATCATGTGATTTCTCGGAAACAAAGATTCCGTTACAGTACAGTAAATTGCACAAAAACGCCATAAAAACAATCCACCTCATATGGCTTTGTGCACAAAGTGGTTTCAATGATGTGCTACAGAATTAAGACAATTATGACACAACTTCATGTGCAATCCTGCATACAACGGCAAAGCCGAACTTTAAACCTCAAGCAATAAAAATTGTAACGACAGACAGAGGCATTCATCTCGGATAGTTAAGGATAGATTTAGTGTGGTTAGGCATTAACCTGGGATGGTATGGTAAACTGGGTATATTTAGGCGTTAACCTCTAATGGTATGGTTAGGGTTATGCGGTATGGAAATGAGTCTCGCGAGAGTTTTTGCCAGTTTTCGCCAGTTTCGCTAAATCTAGGGTTACCTTCTAGACACGGCCGTGCGACTCAACGTCTCTGACTGTATCTGTGGTACTACTTCCGGTGCAAACTGCTAATTTGGCTGAAGCCTAAAGCTAACGTTGCTGTAACAGAGATGCACGCAACCCAGACGTTAACGATGAGATAAAGCACATTTCTTGCTTGGACTCATCTTCTGAAGGTAAGTGTACTGATGTACTACTCAAAATATTGACGCTTCACCGTAAATGACACGGTCAACTAGCTTAGCCGAGCCACTGTTTTGGGTCTCAGTAGTGTTAGCTAGCTAATGTTTGACTAGCTAAATTAGTCCTATTTGTGACCTCAGCAGGAGATTCAGTCACATAGCGTATTTATATTAGATTTAAACGTTGTTTTTTCTCTGGGCAAACGTTTTACCTCTCCTGGAAAACAGGAGATGTCCGTGAATATTAACTTCCTTTGGCTTTAGGCAATCGTGATGGGAATGATTAACTATTTACTTGCATTTTCATAAACAGATGAAGGATTATTTGAAAACATTTGAAGAGCATAACAGATTAAGAGCTAATAAAAAATAATTGTTAATTGCAGGCTGAATAGGATATCTGTATGTATGAAGGTATCATGTGACCACATTTAATCAACTTCTGTCTTTATTTTCTCAGCTTCTTCATTCTGCCCCAGCTGCTGCCTAAGCACATACATGCATTGAGAAACATGACAGAGCCACGCAACCCAGGAATGTCCTGTCTCCCTCAGACAGCCCCAGTGCACACTGACTCCACCTCTCCTGCTGTAGAGATGGACCCAGTGGAGTACACGCTTAGGAAGCGCCTCCCCCGGAAACTCCCAAAGAGACGGAACGACGTCTACGTCAACATGAAGACTGACTTCCGGGCCCAGCTGGCACGCTGTCAGAAGCTGCTGGAAGGTGGGGGTCACAGGGAGATCTGTGTCCACGGCCTGGGCCTGGCCATCAACAGGGCGATCAACATCGCCCTTCAGCTGCAGGCCAGCAGTCAGGGCGCGCTGCAGCTGGCAGCCAACACCTCCACAGTGGAGCTCGTGGATGACCTGGAGCCTGAAGATCCCGATGAGGCCGGGGAGCCCATGACGCGTACACGCAACAACTCGGCCATTCATATTAAGGTTTTCTACCCTGACCCTCAGTGACCTGAATACAGGTGTGTCAGGCAGAGGTTGTCCCTGAGTCTTCATGCTCTATTTGGTCCCTCATAAACCAGTAGACAGATAAAACACTGGTGTCTGGTGGGACTGTGTGTGTGGAGACCAATGATGAGTAGCAGAGGACTGCAGAATGGAGCAGACAACAAACTGTGTTGATTGTATGTTGGAATTAGGGCTGCCCCATCTTATTCTGCATTCACATGGATTCAGGAACACGGTAGACGGACAACATATTTTGGACAGCACAGGAAAAAAAAAGTTGTGATGTTTTTTTGTTGTTGTTTTTTTACAAGGAATCGTATAAAATGTAGTCAATGAAATTATTTAGTGTATTTTTTATTGCAATTATTCTAGTAATGCATGCCGTTTCTTGTAATATCTGTTTTGTAATATATCGCCTGTGTTTTCTCCTCGTGTGAGGGAGCAACATAATATCCGAGTGTAAAGTTAAAATATTTTAATTTTGGACGGCAATGCCGACCTCAGCTTATTTGACCATCCTGAGCTCATCCACTAAAATGATGTCCGGTTTGCCATCTGCCTGATTCCATGTGAATGCAGTATTAGATTAATCTGTTATTTTGGTCTTAGTCTAAGATTTCTTTATTCAGTCATTTTTATGCTTTTTTCATGCTGAATGACTTATTTCCAAGAAGCTTATGAGCACATCTCTGGCAAACACACAATTTAAAGTGGTGCCTTTGCATGATTCTTTGTGGAGAAATTCAGTTTTACAAATCTACAAAAACTACTGGACAAAATCATGAGTTATTCGACTAAGCATTTCTTTAATCGAGGACAGCCCTATTAGAATGCTCGACTGAATATATTAAGCTCACTTGTCATGTGTTTTGTCACTTCTAAATTGTTGCTGCTGTTACTTTTTCATTTTGCATGTATTGAAGCTGTTTGCCAGGTGAAACCTCAGTAGAATTTAATTTACTTGTCGACATGGCTGTGCCAAATGTAAATGTACAATTGTCTTTAATTGTAAGGCCCAATCAAGGGCCTGTGCAAGTGTTTACAGTTTAATGTCTGTATGTTGTTATTTTTTTAAAGATACAAATAATTAGAAAACCAGAAGAATCCTGAGTTTAAATTTCAAGCAGGTGTTGTTGTAGTAAATGTCCACTAGATGTCAGTAGTGTACAACTTTTAAAATTTGGTTTCAGATCATAGAACTGCTGCTGGTGTTCATATTCAAAATTAATATTTATACAATTTGCTGGAATGTATATTTAACTCACACCTCTGCATCAACTGCAGAAAAAAACGCTCTGTGATAGTTTGTATTCAGAATCTGAACCACTGACCTGAAGACAAAGATAATGAATGAAATGGACAGACTTCCCCTTGTTGTTTCCATCTATCCTTTCTTTGTCCAAGAATAATATTTTGTATTCAAATAGCAAATTATACAGTGATGGGACAAAACAACGCAAAAATAACAGGAAAGAAAACATGTACAAACATCCTTAAAAACATCTTAGATTTAAAAATACGGAAAAAAACAAGGAAGAACACTTAACCGGCCTGAAAAAGTTGCACATCCATTTTATAGACAGCCTCACGTTCCCAGGACTAACTAATTGCCTGCCTGCCGTTTGATGACGAACAATAGAGGGAGGAAAGAGACAGAGTTCACGTCAGATTCTGGAAAACTATTTGCAATTACAGCCTCACAGGAAGTTGTAAAAGCCAAACAGCGTTTTTCCGTGCAGTCTGGCTATCAGCGTGTAGACACTGGCTGAGTGTTGGTCAGGCAGCAACAAAAACACAGATAATGACAAAACAGCTTCACAGTTCTCATGTAACCCTCCAACCACCTCGTCACCTCAATGACCTCTGGCTCGCTCGTTCACTCTAACTGATCCTCTGCATCAACTTTGCAGTCCGCTCTGTTAGCTGGAAGGAACATGTCATGTGAAACACAGCTAGTTGGGTGCATACAATCTTTATAAAAAGGAAAACAGCAGCATGTCATTGCAAACGATGTCAACAAACAGCTTTGTAAATGTGTTCAGTGTTACACAAGACAGGGTACCCGCAGGGTCTTAAAAGTGTTTAAAAAGCATTGGATTTAATATTCTCAAAGTAAGGCCATGTAAGTATTGAATTTTCTTTTTAAAGGTCTTAAAAAATGATTGTCCTTTCGTAGGATTAAATAAATACAGTGAAAAAGTGTACAAAAGCATGCACATCCAGACGATAAATACTAGGTGCTGGACAGAAGAACATGTAAAATAGAAAGAAATAGTCTGCACACTTAATTATGCTCCCATGAACATAAGTACCACCACGGTGACGTTCTGAGCGTCATGCTCTTCTTCAGTGTGCAGACTATTTCTCCGTCTTCTAAATAAATACTGTCACGTCATAAATAACTGTCAAATGCATAAAACGTTTTGTGTGTAACGTTATAATTGACTCTTTTTTTTGTGTGTGTGTTTTGGATGGTGTAGGAGAGTAAGGGGGTGCCGATCGAAAAAATCGATTCTTAGATGCATCGCGATTCTCTCGAAAGATTATGACTCGATGCGGAAAGGTCAATAACTGGAAGTTTATTTCCGTTATATCCCTCATGCTTTTGTCAGTATGGCCTTTTAAGACTGGAGCTTAAAAGTAGAAAAACTGTATAAATAGTAGTCACACAACTTTTACAAATATATAAAAATATAGAAGAGAAATATAGAAGTTTCTGTGAGGCATAGTTGAAAAATGTTAAAGGCTTGTAGGATAAGGCCTCATTCTTTTTGCAGTGTTATTGGAAATGGATGCTCTGTTGCAAACTCACAGGCCTCCGATTTCCAGGTGCAATCAATATTTTGTGGGTGTTTCACTCTACAAAGTGTAGGGGTCAAACTCACTGGAAACATACACACTACATACATATTTAAACTTGCAGTCTTAACTCATACACACACACACACACACACACACACACACACACACACACAAAAGTACATCCACACAAAGTGCAAGACAGTGCCAATAGAACAGCGATTGGAGCAGTGCTTCCCACAGGCCTCAGTTTGGTCAGCGTGTGCTTCACCGTGTCCGTGTTTCACATCTACGTTCCAAGGTGCAATCATCTCCTGTCCATCCAAAGCCTCGCTGGGACTGTCCTCTCCTTTCTGCTTCCTCCCCTTACGTGGGGATGGCTGCATCTTTCTCTCTTTCCACACTGCTTCCAGCAGCGTCAAGTCCCTCCTCTTGCCTTCGGAAACACAAATTAGCTTCGCCTGGAGTCGGGCGATCAGCTGATCAGCTGACGTCTTGCTGACAGGCCTGTGCATCCAAAAGAAGGAGGCGCACTTTGCCTCGCAGGAAGTTGACGTGGACTTGAAGCAAATCTGTTGCAGAGGACACCCTCCATGTTCCTTCAAGGCCCGCTGTACTTGCTGGGGGGGTGTATTCCTGAAAGACAATACAAACAAACATGTTGCTCTTGTCTTTATTTGGAAAAGTGATCTTTTTAGCTGCAACCAGCAGCTCGGTCAGTCGGCCACCCTTTGGCGGCCACTGTTTTCACGGCCACTGTTTTCGCCCTAGGAGGCTGACATTTGGCATGGACGTCAGTGTTTGTGAGGTTGTGTGTATTGTGAATGCACGTGCACGTGGTCGCAGCTATTGCAAATTTGCGCTTGTTTTTAGTGTTTCCTCCTCTTTCGACTAAATCTCAAAAGCCTGAGCGACAACATGCTACCCATGTAAGCAAAGCCACAGAAATGTGCACCTGATTGATTCTTTTGGCTTGTAAAGTTAAAACTTCAGACATCCACACCATCCCAGTAGCAATCCTATCTGTCTTTGGTTTTCATGTGTAAGAACCCTGTTAAGCGTTCCTGATAATGAAACTTTTATTTCAGGGCCTGAATCATTTCAAAGGCTGCGTTGCCACAACATTAGTAATCTAAGAACAAGCTTGTACAGAAGCTTCAGTGCCCACAGCTCTGTCACGAAAGGCTTACGTACTGTCCCATGACATCCCTCAGTTTCTCTATTACTGGAGAAAACACCACAATTTCATTAAGCTCAAGTATGACCATGATATCTTAAAAGTCCCATATTATGCTCATTTTCAGGTTTTCAGGTTCATATTTGTGTTTTGGGTTTCTACCCGAACATGTTTACATGCTTTTATATTATTTTATACTGTCTGTCTGAATATACCTGTATTCACCCTCTGTTTTTGCGCCTGTCTCTTTAAGCCCCCATCCCAAAAATGTCCAGTCTGCTCTAATTGGTCCGCGTTTCCGAGTCTTCCACATATGCACCCTCGGCGTCTCTGCACCGTCAGTGCAACCTGGGAATGACTGTAGCGGCACTTTCTACCTATAGTTGTGACATCACAGCAGACCTGGGCAAATTGTGGCCCGCTGAAAGGCCCCCAAGGCCATCATGAGCACTTAGAAAAACTGCAATTATAATATAACAAAAACTGAATATAATTTTGCTGACCATCGAACTGTTATTGGGCCTTAATTCTGAAATGTGTCAGTGCTGTGTTTAGTGGTAATGATAACAAACAGTATTATTTTATATCTTCACTTGATGCCACATGTCTTCTTCTACTGTTTCTGCTGCTGTCATTATAACTTGTATCCAGTCTGCATCACAAACTGTAAAACTTCATATTTTGGATCCTCTCTTACAGATGATCCACCGTTCATCTGCAGCCGACTGCACATCACAACATCCAAGACGACGCCTGACTCTGATGCCCTCGCTCATCAGAGACTTCATTCCTCACAGTGAGTAACATTTGTGTCCAGCCCACTGCAGGATGATCAATTTCTCATACGGCCCCCCCCATGGAAAATAATTGCCCAGTCCTGCCCTACATGCTAAAAACTTTTTATTTTTTTGGCCCCTCAGACAGTCTCCACTCCACTCATCAATGCATACTTCATTCTGTAGTGATTGCAATCAGTCACTGGTGATGTTAGAAATCCACGAAGCGTGAATGTCTTCAAATATGGTACAACTGGAGCGAGATCTAACACGTCTCTCATGAAGCACAAACTGCAGGTGAAGTGCTATTTCAAAGGAGTCATATAAAAACTTTCAGTAAGGGAGCCAGAGGGGAGCTTCAGTGCTTCAGTCAACATTAACTGAGTTATTATTTTCACATCAGTGATCTGAACCCAAAAGAGGGTCAACTGTAACATGCTGGTAACTGATTAATGCTTTGTTAATGCTTCATGGTGTGAAAAACACCTGCACTTTATGTTTTCTCTTTGGTTTCTTGTTCCGCACCGTGTCTACTGAGAGACCTGACCTCGATTACTCTAACGCTAAAGTATGTAACCGTATCCGCGGATTCATCTGGATGAATGTAGCAGAACTGAGACTCGTTAGTCAACATTGCTCGACAAAATAACTTCTGATCTACGGCCACCAACATTCAAAATCATTAACTGTGGAGTACATTGTTGGGAAGGAAATTAATCACATCCACCCAGAATATTCCAACAAAAGGCACTTCCACGTCAAATCTAAGTTTCTACATGATTCGATGGGAACTGCACAATCTTGATCCTTATCTTATCCTTTCCTTAAACGTATTGTCTCTGTTATTAAAGAAAACATGTATGAAATTAAATTGAATCAGGCGTGACCAATGTTTGAGAGGTCAGAATCTCTAAATTCAGTACTAAATTCTGATTGTATATGTTGGGTAATACGCTAACATGACAGATGTCTTTCTTGAAGTGTCCTAAATCCATCTTGCATACTCATTCTAAACATGCTTAAGAAATGTTTGACTTTTGAAAGTGCTGTTGGTGTGCACCATTGTCCCACAGTGCAATGCACAAAGGAAACGGAGGAGCTGCTCACAGCTGCAGGACATTAAAAGTAATGGCAGATGGATGGTGGTAAACCAGCTCCAGAGAACTACCTCAGAAAACAAACAAGAAGCATTACAACTTTGGAAAAAAACATTTTGCTTTCTGTTTTGAAAGTTTACTTGGCAGAAGCTTGAAAGTTGCAGTGTGACAGATGTGTGTTAGCATGTGTCTTATGTGATATCCTGTTAGTACAAAGTGATAAGTAAAGTATGTTGATTGAACTAACTGCAAAAACAGTATACTGTGACAGTAGAGCATAGTACATGCTGTATGGAATTACACAGTATGGATTTGGGACACAGTTTAGGTTTTTTATTGATAGCATATGAGAAATAAACAGGAAACAGACAGAGAGATATGTGGATACGAGGCCCCCAGCTGGATTTACAGCAGTGACATTGTGGTTTAGATGTCTTTGCCTCTGTAGGCCTCATGACGCTCTGACCTTGTTGTTGACATTTGAAGACATTTCACAGTCTCTCCATCTAGTTCTGGCAAATTAGTGGTGTCTTGGATGAATGGTGAAACATTTTCAAGATGTTAACCACAAACCCAGTCTCCTTTAATTTCTAGATACTTCTGGTCAGGGACCCCAAAAGCTTCAGGCTCACTGTTTGTCAGCTGCTCAATATCAACGGGGTCCTAATTTATTACGTAATCTTGTGTCCCTTTCTTGTTGAGAAGCACTGTGTCAAAATCTGGTTCTAACACCTTTTATTATTTTTGTTTATATTTTGCTCACATGGTGCATTTCCAAAATAAAAATAAAGCTGTTTTATCAAATTACAAATTAACTGGTATACAGAAAACATGGGGCCAGGTAATAATGGAGGAGGCTTCTAGTTGGGGCAAAATAAAATCAATTTTGTGCAAGTTTACACTTCACAAGAGCTCAAAGTTCATTAACTAGTTCACCTTCATAGTTCATAATTCTGAACTGAGTTCACAGATCACGTTTGTTTTTTCTGTTTTGTTTGTTTGTTTGTTTTAAAGAAGCTGCTCTGAGACTGGACGGATGCTGCAACTCGATGTGTCATTTCAAATTCGTTGCCGATGTGGCTGACCTTCGGTCCGGTCCGGCTTTGTCTTTTTAGCAGGTTGTTTTTTTAAGGTTCAGATTTCGGTCAGACATCAGTAAATACCCCGCTGGTGCATTTCAAAGCTTTTACGTGTTTTTAAAAAGATGGTTGCTAACAAGAGGCTAAATGAGACTACAGAGGTTGTCGAGGACGTTAAACGTCACCGTCAGTTTAGTGACGTGAGGGCGCGAAATGTGACCGTTGGTAGTTTGTTTATCGCATAACATTAGCTTTTTACTTCTGGCGATTGCATTTACGCTTCTAAAATGATAAAAGTGGCGTTCATATGGAGAGATTATCTTGCTTGACAAAATGTGTAAGTATCATAAACTTGTGTTCGCCACAGAGCTTATTTTCTGTAATGATCCAAAATCCAATGAAAAAATCCCATAGGCTTTTCCAACAAAACTCTTTTCATGCAAAACCCTGAATATAATGAAGCAGCCATCTGTAGTATGCTGTGTGCACCAGGAACACTCGGCACAGTGGCCCGACAGAAGCTTCATAATAACTTTATATACACTTTTAAATACATTTTTTACACTAAAGGAAGCCCATCATGAAGGGATTACTTCACAGCCAGTATAAACAGGAAGAATTATTACAACCCGCAAAACCTGTTTCAGTGTACTCCAACCTAAGTTTTGTTTAAAGACAGACTTGAAAAATGGTCATTTTATCCTTTAATCTGGACTCATTAGACTGGCTGGCTGAGAATCTTAACAGACATGGCAGATTTTTAACTTTCAAGTCAATGCTTTACCATCAACGTTATTATCAAGCCAATAAAAACCAGCTTTGCAGAACAACTGTCTCGAGAGCCGAGTTTTAAAGTGTTGGCGGATGGAGCTTATGCAGTCGATTATTAGCTCACGTTGATGCCAAATGGAGACAGAGTGAGAGATTATTGGACTAAAGCTACGCCTGCTTTCATGGACATCCAGTAAAAATGTCATCAGGGAGGAATGGTGCAACTTTTTTTTTTCTTTTTTTTTTACCCAAAATCAACCATGGTATCACCAGATCAGGACAGAACTGATATAAACCCCCTACCCCTTCTACCAACACCAAATACAGATGAACCCCCGGAGTCTGGTTCTACTCGAGATAAAAATTTGTGCCTAAAGTGCTTTTTTTTTCTTGCCACTGTTGTGTTAAAGGCTTGCTGTTGAGACTTTGTAAATCATGGTCTAGACCTGCTCTATATGAAAAGTGTCCTGAGATAACTCTTGTTATGATACAACACTATAAATAAAACTGAATTGAATTTAAACGGCTTGGTGTAGTTTAAACTATTATAGAAAACAGAGTCTGGTTTGTATTGCTTCTTTATTTGATAGAGAAAGACACAAAGTACAATTATAATGCTGATATAAAAATATGGAAATCTGTCGTATATATATGAAAAAAAAAAAAAAAAACTCTCAGCTTATCCCCAAAGTGATTTTTTACATATACATCACTCATACATATACACATGTGCACAAACACTCTAAATACATTTCAAAGCTGCCAAACAGTGGCTCATTCCTAGCAGGTGCTACATATTATATACATATCATATACATACATATCACAGAGCAGTCGACACAATCATAGTGTACATTAATTTTGCTATACTGGCTATAACATTGAGGATAATGTTCGTGCTATAGTGAACCATATATGTTTACATTCTCTGTCAGCACAGGAAATACCAAATCTACTGAAACATAATCTGTGTGGTTACAGGATGTCTGAAACATCTGCTCTCCTCTCTTCCATTCTTCTTTAAGTGGTCTGCAGAGACAAATAATTTTATGATTTACTGAGTTACACAGTCAGAGTTTCTCTGTAAAGTACATCAGTGTGAGAGCGTGACTCTTTACCTAATTCTGCGTTCTCATATTCACAGCGTGAATCAGCTGCTGCACCCAACTCTCATTTGGATTGGCACAGACGGTCCGTTGTTTTTTATGTGACGGCTTCTTCTTCATCAGAAACCTGCAGGTCAGTATTATAATTTCATGTGATCAAGCTTACTGCACAAGTTTTATAAGTCATCAAAGACACCAGTTATATAAATGGGCTGCTCTAAGCTAAATCACACTCTCAGTAAGCAGGTTGTTTCTTTTTCCATCAGTCTTTGCCAAGTTTCAACAAAGTAAAACAAAAGGCGCACTAAGGGCCAACAACAGCGAAGGATATGACATTTGTTACTCACACAACAGCTCTGATGTTGCAATCTCCATCTGTTTCCTGCATCCTGTAACTTTCAATGTTTTTCTTCGCGTTTGGTTTCATCTTTTCGACGTGGCCGAGGCAGCAGTTGCCGTACGAGCCTGGGGAGAGAGAGAGATAAAGTTACGCATTGTTAGAGAGAGGGAAACTGCTTCACTTAAAAATGTCACTCAAATGACGCAATCACTCCGTTTGTACACGTCAGGGTCCAAAGAGAAAACACTATAGCTCAGTTTTATCATCAATAAGTCCTGGTTCTTGCACGTGTTTTTATTGGCATAGGCCGTATCGGCGGGCGCCCCCCATGTGGAGACCAAAAAATCAAGATATTCACTTTTTTTTAAAAATACAATTACGATATGTTTTCATGTTTTTAAGAAAAATATGTTTTTTTGGTTTTGCAGTGTGTTTTGTGGTGTGCCATTGCCTGCTGATCCATTAAGCAACGGCACAATGCTTTGAACTATCAATAGCTGCATGATCATGTTTAGATGGTAACCCAAGATTTGCAAAAATTCTTGCATGGCGGTTAAAGTTAGGCATTGACCTCGGAAGGTTAGTAAAGATCATCGTAAACAAGTCTCTGGAGTTTTCACACATTTCACAAAGCACCACCTGGGGTGCGGTGGGGGGGGGGGGGTCCTGAACAGATTTTGCCTCGGGCCCCAAAAATGCTAGGGCCGGCCCTGCATGCCTATCAACTATAAAAAAATAAAAGTGGCAAAGTGAACATTATTTAATCTCGATTTTATCAAATATTTGTAATTTGTGGACTACTAAATCAATATTAACAGGACAAACATAATCATGGGTCTCACAAATCAGTAATTCAATCATCATGAAATTCTTATTTTTGTATTAAAGATATCCACAAAAAGCAAAGATCTGGGGCAAAAACCAACAGTGTCTCAATTCCCATCTGCCCATCTCAAGTGCCAGAGATTTTGGGAACGACTGAGTGTTTCAGCATTACATTGCCTGCATTGACATTGCTGTTGGTGGTTCTCTCTGGTATAGGTTTATGTAAATAAATATATACAGATTATATCATACTGTGCCTAATGTTTAATGAAAATTTGGGTTATAATGTAGGCTCTTCATTTTATTGTCAGGATGTCATTATAATCTAAAAGTAGAACCATTGTAGCACCAGGGGCATAGCTGTGATTGAGGACATTGAGGTTGTGTCCTCTGTAATCTGGGAGTTTTGGGGATTTAGCAACACAGGGAGGTGTTTACATGCTACACTAAAATAACACATAGTGGATATTTTACAGACTGATTTCACTTTTAAATCTGTACTTGTAGACAAAGGATTCAGTAGCTTTTTCTATTCCTGACAGTATGCAGGGGTCACATTTAGACATCACACTGGGAAATAAAATGTAAAGAAAATGTAATTGAACCGTTAACTGAATGAATAAATTATGCAATATTTTGGTGACTATTTCTGTCACAGTCTAGAGTGCACTGCAGGTACCTATAGACTTAGTATTTCTAAAATCCTGGCTACAGCCCTGCTTACTGCAAATAGTAGTCTACTTGTAATTGGATTATGGGGATTTCAATTCAGTTATTTACAGAACTTGTTTCTGAAACATATCTTTATTGTGTTTTTTTTTACATAAACATGCAATAATTTCCTAAATAGTTCAATAAGCATATTTCTTCTTTACCTGACTTTTTTGGAAAATGGCAAGAATTTAGTTTTTTATACCATGTCCTCTCCCTCAATTTGTAATATCTGATCATCTAACCCTGAACTCCTTGCAAAAAAAAAGAGAGCATTTTTTCTGGGGTTATTTTACTTAATTTAAGTCATGTGTTGTTTTCTGTTTCTTAAATCGGTAACAAGATTATCATTTCAAAGCGGTCTGTAATAGCAAGCCTAGACAGATTACACTTTGGTATGAAGTGTTGTGGTAAATGGTTTTGAGCAGAATAATTCAGTTAATTGAAGGAGAGGATTTAGTAACAATATAAAGGAATGTGGATTATGAAGTACAGCTGCAGCCATAATTCAACCGAATCTGGTCAAAGAGAGACTCCACAGATTCTCCACACCAGTAGGTCCATATTTTTTTAAATATTGAGATACTATTTACAAAAAAAAAAAGTTTAAAAAGTACCTTACCTTGTGCAAGACTCAGGTACATGCAGGTGAAGATCAGAAAAAAGAAAAGAGCTTGGAACTTCATGTCTGTTGTTCTTGTTGTGTGGATCGCTGCACAGAAACAAACAGATTAAATCACAGAGCAGAGCAAAAGCAGAGCTTCCCCTCCCCTTGTACATTTTGGCCATTGAAATAATGTTTTCCATCACAAACCCCTCTGGCTGCGCTCTTGTGAAAGAAAAAGGTTACGTCGTTGACCCCTGATTAAATATTTTTTAAATCCTTGTCTGGTTTCCAGCTGTGCAGCTGTTTCATCTCAAGCTTTCTAATTGCAGTTTCACAGAAACCAAGTGATTCCCTCTCTTCACTTATCTCTTCTTAAACACATCACTTGGAACACAACATGTTTGCAAAATCAGGATTACAAAAGCACCGAGACTAACATGAGGGGATAGTTTCATAAGCATGCAGAGAAGCCTACCTGCTCACAATGAGTATTTCACAAGATATCCCTGCAGGAAAACCTTTTGTCCAGTGCAGCTCGTATAGTGGCTCTGTGCTCTTATGTGCACTTATAAAATCGGCCCTCCCTCCTCTACCACACCTCCTCTGACATGTCATCACTCCAAGTTTTACAACTGCTCAGTAAAAGTGAAATTTGATCACTGAACCCCACAAGGCCACCCCCTGCACACAAACACACATGTCAAAGTACCTCTGGTGTAATTGCACCATATTGAGAATAACCTCCAAAAGCTGTGTTTTCATCGCTTTGGTCTCACATTCAGATACATTGGTCGTAATGGATGTACAGTGTAGTTAGGGTCTTGATAATAATGCTGCAATTGAAACAACAGGAAATTAAGTAAAATAATAATGCAATGCTTGAATAAAACCTTCTTGTGTCAGTGAAGGTGTAGCACCTCTGCACCGGGTAGAGATGTCAGTGCTCTCCAATGCAGCAGCTAGACGGATCCTTCCCCACACAAAGGCAGATCTAATCTGACGGCACTAAATCTGTCCAGATGTGTGGCACCCTTCCAAAGTTGGTTTATTGTGTGTTTATTGAGTAGAATTTGCATCTAATGAACTGCATGCACTATTGTTATCCCCACCAGTTCCCTCTACAGCTGCAACCATTTTGCAGGCTTGCCCTGCTTCAAATCTTATTCCTAAAGAATGTAGAATCTATCACGATATCTACTTTGCATTGTCCCCTTTGCACTGTTATCCATATGCAGTCTGTGTCTATGGGAAATTCTAGGTCACTAATATTCCTGCACCACTGTAACCAAAGTCAAACGTGCACATTTGTTTACTGTGGTGCTGCTAAAATGAATTCCTGAATAATGAACATTCAAGATAAAGAAACACACATACAGAGAGGGGATGTCAGCAGGCCCATATACAGTACTGTATATGTATGATTAATGCTATGGTTGCTTTCAAGCTTCATTACAAGTTCATTTTAAATTAAGTGGCAACATATGTGGGGGATTGTGCGTAACTGTGCAAATGTAAGTGCATGTATATCTGAACTGGTCTGGAGGCAGAAGGGGGTGTGGCGGGGGCATGTGGGCACCTTAATCCTTAAACAACGTTAATCCAGTCTTGTGAATTAATGTGAAATATACTTTAAACCAGCTCCAAGTAGTGAACACCTGAGAAATGTTTAAAAAAAACATGTAGGAAAATATTCTTTTAACGAAACTCAAGATCCTGCTGTTTAAAAATATTCTTGCACTGATGGCTCTTCTTCATGCTTTCCAAATATTTGCATAGTCTGGCATGTCTTAGTAGTAGCACCTTCAGTGCTTTTGTTTTGGGTGTTATTATCGTGCATTTGCTGCTGCATTGTGGGCCCCTTTTCAAAATAAATATGCACTAAACAACGGCTGCTCCTACATTTTCTACCAGGCCCACACAGAAAAACTGAAGTCTTGAATTCAAGTCACCCCAGTGTAACAGCACCCACCCATTTGTATCTTTTATATTCTATTTGTTTTTTAACTGTTCAGTTATATTTCTTACTCTAAATATATTGGAATTTAAAGTAAAAGTACTCATTATGCAGAATGGCCCTTCTCAGTGTTATATTACTGCATACAAATGCATTGTATTTTATATGTTCATTATAGGTTTAATCTACAGAAGTTTTAACTATAGCTGTAAAATTTGGTTGTTGCAGCAGCACATGGACAGAAACAATTAGATAAATTGAGAAAATAAAAATATATACAACTAAAATAAGAATAGAAGTAAAAATTCTGGTGTATACTGTTTACATAATAAACTCGACTCGCTGCTGTTAATCATATCGTGGCACTTTACCTCATAACTTGTCACTTATCTTGTAACTTTGTCTTTATTTTCTTTTTTTAAACATTTAAACGTATTTGTAAAGGACAAGCACAGAGGTATATAGCTGAACCTAATTTCCGACACCAATCCCTTGATGGGCATTAATAGTTCAAGTAATCATTAAAATGACATGTTCCAGTTTAATGTCTTAAAATCAGTGCATATAATAATCAAGAACAAGAGCAGCTATCCATGACAACACACAAACAAAAAATAAATAAACAAAATGGAATACAAAACATTTATAGCGTTAACTCATGTACATAAATAATGAGTAGGTGGTGTCATGATTACAGTTCTGGTCTATTATCATCTTGATTAATCGTTTGGTCAATAAAATGGACTCTACTTATATAACCCTTTTCTAGTCTTTGCAACCACTCAATGTGCTTTACACTGTGAGTCATTCATCCATTCACACAGAAGGATGGCAGAGGTTACCATCCAGTGCTCATCAGGGGATATAAACATTCACACACACTCACACGCCGATGCCTATGCCTTTGGGAGCAGTTGTCAGAAAAAATAGAAAAATGTCCATCCCAGTTTCTCAAAGTCCATGGTGATGTCTTTAAATGTCTTGTTTTGTCCAAACCCAAAAAAATTCAGTTTAATATGTTAATATACAGAGAAAAACAGAAAATCTCCATGTTTGAGAGGCTGAAAACAGCATTTTCTGCATGAAAATGATTAATCGATAATCAAAATAGTTGCCGATTATTTTTCTGTCGACCGACTAATGGATGCAGCTCTATTTAATTACTTTATAATACTGGTTTTAATCAATAATAATACATCATAGTTGATATGCTGATTATTTTTGTATTAATAATCTAAATCTGCAAAGTAACTAAAGCTGTCCAACAATTGTAGTGGAGTAAAAAGTACAATATTTGCCTCCAAAATGTAATAGAATCACAATCAAATTTATTGCCAAGTAGTTTTCACATACAAGGAATTTGTCTTGATATAATGATGCATAACAAACAGAAAAATAGAAGGTAAGAGAAAAAACACAGAAAAAACACAAAAAGGTATATATACAAAGTGAGAAAAAGCTCCAAAAGACAGGTGGTATAAATAACTCTAATATATAAATAATATTACAATAAGGAATATGTAAATAGCATGTTCTGTGTGAGAGCTGCATAGTTTAGAAAAAAATATGTACAAGGAATATTGACAGGAATGTGCAAATGTTCACAGTCTAAGCAGTATAAGTGACATGTATCAAGCATATACATTTGTTTTAAGGGGTGGTTCATTAGCTGTTTTATTTAGGTCAATGAAGTCCAGTTGAACTTTAAGGTTAATATGAAGAATCACTCAAAAGCTTCCCTAAACATTTGTCAGCCTTTAATCGATGTCTCTCAATTCATCAACTGACAGTATACTGTGTCTTCCCATCTACAGGAGCGGAGCCATAAATCTTACCGACCCTTGACCGTACTCACCTTCCGACTGAACTACCTCTTCAGTGAGCTGAATGCAGCTTCCTACCACCTGCTCAATGTTGTTTTACACGCCGTAGTATGTGTGCTTTTCCTTCGAGTGTGCCGATTGTTCCTGGACAAGACTTCCAGCCTGGTGGCAGCGTTGCTGTTTGCTGTGCACCCAATCCACACTGAAGCTGTAAGTGTACATTTACTGGTTCAAAGGCTATGTATGTAATGCAAGGGCACCGGATCTAGGGGGGGTCAAGGGGCCATTTGCGGGAGTATATGAAGAACAACTTGTAAATTGGAGGCTTTGATGCTCACAATCAGAAACGTTGTGCCAGAGCTTTATAAGCATCTGTGTGATTTACGCTGGGGACATGTCCCCACCACTTTTTGAAATGGCCAGTTTTGTCCCCACCACGTTTTAACAGCATAATTTGCGGAAAAAAAAAAGCTTGCACCAAGAAATGTTAAACTAACAAATGACAACGCTTTGAGAGTTTTATTTGCACAATAAGAACATACTGTACAATGCAATGTAAATTAAGAAGAAATAAATGTGCATTATCCAAACAAGTAACGTAAGCTAAAAGAACAAAATATTATTATTATTATTATTATTATTATTATTATTATTATTATTATTATTCACTCAATGTAGAAAACATGATGAAAATATGATATTTCTGTTTGTTTTAAGTAGTAATTTGAGGAGTTTAGTCTTCTCATCGCTCCACACAGATTTACTGTTTTCATCTGATGTTATTTTTCCTTTCTTCAGTGGAGCACAATGTTTTTAAAAAATATTTATTTCAAACTGCCAACATGCACAGTATCAAAAGAAAACATCAGAAATGCGAACAACTGCAGATTATGTGTGCATTTCCTGCATTAAGTATAAAACA
>JAOVVB010266453.1:0-18568 GCA_028570985.1 Heterobranchus longifilis | reverse complement strand
AGAAAGCTCCAAAGACAGGAGGTGTGAATAAGTCCAAAATATAAATAATAAATAATATTACAGTAGGAATATGTAAAAAGTACATTCTGTGTGAGAGCTGCAGATAAATGTTTTACCTACGCACGGCCTCTGTCAGGATTTTCAGTTGATCCTCTTCTTTCTGGCTCCGTGACTTTAGCTGTGAGTTCTCCTTTTGCTCCTTGGCCAAGTCCTGTTTCAATGTCTGGGGAGGGGAAAAAAAATCATGCATCCATATTATAATAAGAGTATCATATACAAATATGATGCTCAGTTTTGAGAATGTCTTTGTGCCCAGCTGCTGTGCAAAGTTTTCATATAGTCAGCATCCTCTGCTGTGGTAAAAATGCATGAGTGTTTATCACTTTCCTAAGCAGCCCCACGTTTATTGTGCATCATCAAAATATCAGACAGCTGTGTAAATCACATCACTTGCTCTGGTACTAACCTCCTTTTCTACTCTCTGCAGGTCCAGCTCAGCTATCCTGTCATCAAGACTGTGTTGGAGCAGACTGGCCTGACGCTGCTCCTGCTGGAGCTGCTGCTCCATGAATCTGACCTAAAGCACAGCAGTACAGTACCAAACTTTCAATGGAGTTTCAAACACAGTGGACATATTTGTACTAATATGTTATATTTTCATACTTTTGAAAGAAGTTTGTCCTTCTCTCCTCTTAGTTCGATGTCCTTTGAGCGAAGCTGGACACACAACTTGAACACTTTGTCTCTCCAGAGCTGAAGCACTTGAAGGCCATCAGATCCATTCTTCACAAGAGGGTCTGTCGAGGTCTATTGAAACATATGCACATAAGGTAAATGTATACAGTACACACCACTTCAGCAAATGCTTCATAAGAGCATGGGTAATTACTGCATACAAATTAGCCGTGATGTTTTCCAAAGCATACCAAAGCTATTTTTACTATGAGTGTTTTTTCCTTCCTTGACAAACCATCAGAGAAGAATTTTCAAAACAGCCTCTGCTCTCAAATACAAATAAAGAATACAAGTTGTTTATGCCGATGTTTACCTATCTCAAGTAACTTTCAACTTTCTGTAAGGTGACATTTATTCCAAACTAACCAAAAAGTGAAAAACAAAATGTATATGTCACCTGCAGAGTCATATATATATATTTGGATAGAGTACCTCGGGTTAAATGTTCAACCAACTGAATTACTCCTGCAGGGCTTTGCCATCCTGTCTTAAACTATGTGGTCTTCTTTTGAAAATGGTCGGCATAAGTGTGTTCCACACTTCAGATTTTTTTTTCTGACTTTTGAGATAAGACCATAGCCCCATTCGGATGGGATTTGCTTCTCTAGGGGAGGTAGGGTAATGTGGTTATTACTTGCACAATCAAGAAATTTAAATCCTGTCCGGAGCACACATGTGGGTGTTTCCCCCCCCACCACCCCGGTATCAATTACAGCCGCAAAAACCTACTGTTTTTCAGCACACTTATTGGTCCTCTGATAATTCTAATCCTGTCCAGATTCCCTTTGAAGTCACTGTCTACGTCAATGTCTGCGTGTTTACGTAGAATTTGCACCATTTTGGGCTTATTTTACATGGCGGGTGGGTTCAGCCAAAGCAACAGTTGCATCCAGGCGCGGACTGGCCATCGGGTCTTGTGAGGGCCGGTGTGTCTTTTTTGTTGTGCCGCAAAGTGTGCCGAGATAACGGATTAATTTAAGCAGTCTGCAGATTAGGGTTAGGGTTAAATTTCATCCGACCCCCCTGTAATTTCGTCTTGGCAAAAACGCGATCCGGAACGATGCATTTAATTACTGAGGAGCATGGCTACATTTTTATTACCCTGTATCCCCTGTAATACTAATCCCGTGTGAATAGGGCTTATACTTGGAAATGTAACGCCTAAAGCCAACAACACACTGTGATAGGTAGCTGCTTAGTCTCCTGCTCAACATGTGTTATCAGCATAGGCATGTATGAGTCATGTGTCACAATGTCATGCATTTCTATGTGACACTCACCTTCTTCAATATTTTCTCTTCTTGGAGGGTGAGTATCTCATTCACAGAGTTAAGCCTGACTGTCAAAAGCTCTGTGGTCATCTGAAGAGCTGCTTTCTCTTTGTTCAGCCTCTACAAAATGAACATTAGAAAAAACGTATACATAATGTGGGATGAATTGTTAGAATATGCATGTCAACTCATACATTTAACACTCGTTTACGCTACAATTCTTCCTTTAACCTGCTGAAAAGAACAAGATATTATTTTTTTTTCCCCTGTGTAATTACTTCACAGTAGGCTGATTGCAATCAATACGGTTTATATTGTCTTCACCTCAACAGCTTCATTTAATTGTTCCTTCTCTTGTTTCTCTGGGGAAAGCTGGCCGATGTAATTTCTGAGGCTGTGCAGAGTTGCTGATTGTGTCTCAAAAGCTTGTCCCATTTGGCTGAAAAATAAACAACATCCCCCACCCCCCAAATAAAATCAGTGAATGACTACAAAGCGCTATAAATGTTTAGCTCTTTTCAGTTTTCGATTGAATGTGGCACCTTAAATGTTCTTTCAGCCCATCTCGCTCTGCAGATACCTCCATCAGAGTGCTTTTCAGCTGCAGCACTTCTGAGGTCACCGACTGAAGTCTGTCCTGCAGTCCACTGTTTGTATTTCTCGCTGCGCCCACTTCTGCATAGTGGGAAGCATTCAGCTGTTGCAGCTGAAAGTGAACGGTGCCAAACAATGGACATTTTAAGACACATACAAATAATTATGTAATATCTTATCGACATGGGTTCTTGAATTCAGGCCCTTGAGCTGAAATCACTCAAATCAGTGTTCAAAGTTTATGATGGTTTAAATTTACTTGCAGATATTTGCCACACACACCTCCACCTCCTGCTTCTTCTGCATTTCCTCCAATTGTTCCGACAGTCTAAGAGTCTGCTGTTTGGCCTCCTGGGCTTCCTCTTTGCTCTTTGCAACATCTCTCCTCAGCTTTGTAATTTCCTCACCAGACTCTCTCTTTAGTCTTTCAAGCTGCAAGAAACAAAACATGTTAAGATCCTAATATATGAACAGAAATTAAAACTGTCAGGTGACCGCAAGTTATTATTAAGACAACACGACTGTACTAAAAAAAACAACAGACTACAAACAGCCAGTAACTCTCAGGTGATCTTCGTCAACATCAGTATCGAAATGAAATGTTTTGTTAGTAAATAGCATACCTGTGAGCTTATTTTCTCCTCCTGTGCACTGCTGTGAGTGAGCTCCGTTCTGATTTGGCTGAGTTCAGTCTTAGCCTTACATAGCTCTTCACGCATTGCTTCCAACTCGTGGCGCTGTCTGTCGTACAAAGGTTATGCCATGTTAAGCTTGTTCAAAATGACTCATCGTTAATCTCTGAAAACGTTTAATTACAAACTGTAAAATGACTTGATTACATAAGCGAATCTTGTACCTGTTCAGGGTGCTGTCCTTGTTTCTCATCTCTTCCCTGTGTCTCGCTGCAGTCTCCTTCAGGGCCTCCACCTGCCCCTTCAACCGATCAGCTTCCGCCTTGTGCTTCTCTGCCTTCAGACGCCACTCTGACTCCCATCTGGACGACTGCTCACTTCTCTCTGTACATCTGTGTTTGAGGAAGAAAAGGAGCTATTCATGTACCCCAAAATGCCACCTAACTGACAGACAATAATGGTATTTCTGACTTTATAAAACATATTCTGGGATACCTTGCCCTAAGGTCTGATGGGTGATCCACAGGGATCCTTCCTCTTATGCTGTCTCCTTGTAACATCATGATCCTCTGATTTTCCTTCCTCAGTTCCAAGATTTCCTGTTGGGCCTGACTGATGGCGAGCCATGGATTTGGAGGGCTGGGATCCCCTGATGGTACTGATGGAATGCCCGGGTTTATCCAGGAGATGGGTGGCGGTGTCCCTGCGATTTGACCGCCTCTGTGTGCTCCAGCAGACTGGACACTTGATGCGAAATGCGATGGGGGTACCAGGTCCTCCTGGATGTTCCCTACATAACATAAAAAAATGTTTATGTGTGTGCACGAAAATCATTGAGGTTTCCCTCATTTGCAATGATGTCGAGATACAGAGAAATACACAGTTAATCAAATAAAAAGAGGACAATACTCAGTGCACACTAAGATGAAGTGATTTGAGATTATCGTCTTGAATTGTCCAGGGGTAACGTTAGTGAGAGTAACATACATAGGCTAACTGTGTCTAACGTTGTATTTCTGATGTTTCTTAAGTAGAGTCTTTCCAGACTGGACTTTCTAGAAAGTTACCAAAATAAAACAAATTCCCTCCCCTAAATACAACATCTTCTTGTTAATAATTAGCAACCGCTAGAGCTGACACGTGCAAATTAACTTATGCTAGCTAAGTCATTGCTAAATTAGCAAGGTTACAACTCAACATTTTCTTTAAGTTAGGAGCAAATGGAAACCAAAAATGGGTCTAGAACAAGACACTTACTTGAAACCGCTGGTGAGGTAAAATCAGTAGGCACTATGAGCCTTTCTTTTCCCACGTTACGTCTCTCCATGTTTAACACATAAGCTATGGCTGGTAACGTCAGTCATAAACTACGTAAACAGAAAAACAGCCCGGTGGTTGTTTGAGTGCTACTTTTGCGTTATTTCTCCCGCGAGTCACAACACGTCATTCGTGGTCGTCTTAGTTACGGCCGTTTTATTATACATTCGTGATTACGGCTTACGGTTATTTTAGCTAACTCATCCAACTTTTTGGTACTCACTTTACACGTCGGTTCAATTGCAAATAACCGAAGCATCCCGGCAAATAAGCTTATGAACTTAACGCTAATATAAATGAAATGATTTTGCCCACACTTTACACTTGCGCAGTGCATCACGGGAAAGTGTAAGGAACCTGAACGTAGACATTTGTTTGCCCTAACCCTTGTCTTGCAGGGTGGTCTTCCCCTCCATCAGGCTGCCTTCAAATTCCGCATCTATCGCAAGAACCCTGCATTGGCCCTCATCATATATATCGGCTGGTGCAGAGTTTGCCTGGGTCAGGTCAAATCTACCGTGCACAACCTGGATATCAGCGTACCTGATAGACTAAATTCAGGACAACAAATGTCCATATGCACTGAGTTTTGTTGCACAGGGGTGGAGCGTGGGTGTTTGATTGACACACGTATTCCATGATAGGAGGTCTGTGATGGGGCTCATTTTACATATTTTGCCTATATGTCAAATTAAGTATGGGGAATGTACCACTTTACTCTTTTGAAGGTGGTTTCATGAGGCATTTTTATTCAGATGTTATTGAGATATTGACAGATATTGTTGTGATGATTAGTGGGAAAGGGACTCAGTGTAGTGAACCTAATTAAGTTATAACCTGTAATTAAGCCATTCCTTCTTTGTCTGGGACTCCCTCACCTCAAGCACACCCAGGGGTATCTGACAACCAGACCATTTCTGCATAATATTTCCAGTCCTGCAGAAAAGGGAGCACAGAGCATGCTTTCGGGGCAGCAAATAAGTGCAGCTTTGAATGGTAATTGGTGATAATTTGGTCATGTAATTGAATTTGTGGTTTGAGGTGCACCTATAAATATGTTACCTCCAACTGTAAAATTATCAGTATATGAATAATTTATATTCTGCATTTGCATTTTTTTTGACAGATTTCTGTGTGCTTACTTTTCTCCATCTGCAGTGATGCACATTTTGCCCACACTACATTTGTGCTGTAGGCTAAATCTGTAAACCGCAAACACAAGCTCACCTTCAATCTATTGCTTGTTATATGATTGGCAGTAGCCTATTGGCTATTCACTATTCAAAAGGATAAGCACTACCATATTTTCATCCTCTTGTGTTATTTTCCTGTGGTATCTTCAGCAGCCATTTCTGTTTGCTCTTACCTAAAGTACATCCTCTTACAGCTGACATGACCCACTTTCCCCCTGGGGTTCATTAAAGTTTCATATAATCTAATCTATTTATGGTGTATTCAATGAACAAAGAGGCATTTTAGTTAGATTCATTTACGTAAATGATCACATATATCAATACGACCTGACAATACAATAACATAAAACATAATTAGCTCAACAAATGACAAAAGATGTATAAAAATACATGGTACATTGCCAAGACAGACAACGGATGCCAGTGCAGCATTAAAGATTGTGGATCTTGTAAAATATCCACAATGTAGTGAAGATGTTGTTGGAGGAGAACAGTGGGAGTGCTGTGCATTATTTGGGCATGTTGGTGTTGCATCCTCTCAGCACTCAACAGACACTGCAGCAGGTCCTGAAGAACAAAGCAGGAGGGATCGGAGCGAATCCAGAAAACAAAGACAATATGGACCCTTTTTCAGAAAGAGGGCATAATCAAGATGCAGCTCTGTTTCTTTGAAGGATACTTAAGAGCTAATCAAGGTGGACATTCACTGCCTAATAGGCTATTTGAAACATACATATATGGGAAAAAAATACCATTTTGAAATAGACAGACAGCTAGCAGATTAAATCAGGTTTGTGAATTGTTACCAAAAATGTTTCATGTGGAAAACTGATCTGGGCCCTGGCAATAGCAGACATCCCTCTCCTTGGCCACATCCTCCAGCTTCCAGGTCACATGAGAAATGTTCAATTCAATTCAATTCAGTTTTATTTATAATGTCAAATAATAACAGAAGTTATCTCAGGACACTTTTCATATAGAGCAGGACTAGAACAGGACTAGAACAAGCTCAATGATTTTCAAGACAATTATATTCAAAGTTTCAATCCCTTCTTTGTATTCTTGCCTCAGGGTCTCGTCCCAGTTGGATGTGCCTGGGCAGCATCTTTATCAGATGCTCAAACCACCTCAACTGGTTCCTTTCAATTTGAAGGAGAAGCAGTTCTATTCCCAGCCCCTTTCGAACGTCTCATCACCCAGATCCTATGAGGATGAGCCCAGACACGTTGCAACAGAAGCTCATTTTGGCCCCCTGTGACAGCAATCTTGTTGTTTCGGTCACTCAGTGCTCACAAGTTCCACAAATTTCTCCTTCCACCATGAGACTACATTGTCAGGTCAGCGTTTTTCTACCCCTGCTTCCTGCCCCATCGGTGTTTTAGAACCTCTTATACCACTTTTCCACCAAATTAGCTCTGGTTCTTGAATTGGTTCCATTCAGGATTTTGGGAAACTTGGTGCTATTGCACAATGCACAATGGAAGTAAACAGTAGTAGCAAGACAGCGGATCGCATTGATTACCTGCAAGCTTTTGTTCAGTTATTACAGATGTTGTGTTGACACTACGGGCTACAAACAGCCGAGCATGCTGCAGCGAAGGGACTTTGAGTACCACACGGATGGAAGGAGGGACTTCCTCTGACTGGGGTCTCCTCCCGGCGGAAGCATAAGGCTTTATGCCGACACTGCTTACGTCCCTAGCCAGACTTCCCAGTGGCAAGTGTCGGGCGTCAGTTTGTAGCGTCATGTCACCGGCTTCCATTGGAAATTACTTGTAGAATGTTGTCATGTCGCCGGTAATGTGAACAATAAGACTCCATCTTCTCTTTCCAACCTGACACACTCACTTCTGTTCGCACTTTAGGTCAAGGAAAAGCTATTTTTCAGTTCCATCTGCAAACCAACTTTTCGGGTTCAGAACCATTTTATTTTTGGTCAAAGTTAAAACAGTTACAAAATTAGGTGCGTGAACCAGAACAGAACCCATTCCATGTTGGTGGAAACAGGGTATTTAAGTACAAATTAAAGTCTTTTTCTATGGCCTCGTCAAACTGGAGCTCGGTGAGTGTCTGGTGGCCTACAACCATGGAGCCCAGTCAGGCTCAGCATCGGGTCGTGGGCATCCACGAGGGCTGGCCTAAAGGTTCAGTGCATAGTCGGGCTGATAGGCAAAGGTGGGAGCCCTGGCAGACTGATCCCTGACTACACACACTGGCTTTCATTACATGGACCAGGAAAAATACATACGCAGAAGTTAAATGCCTGACAGACTGACATGTCTTTACCATGCCCATGGCAACAGACCTCTTGAAAATCCTCAACCCATGTCAGCTCAATAGGTGTGAACCTTTTCATTATGATAGAGAATTAAAATATTTATTTTATTCTCACTTAAAGACAATGGATATGCTGGCACACCCATGGCCACGGAAACTGGTTTATCTTTGTCCCTAATCAAGCTGACTCAGCCCACACTTACTGTGGGCTCATGTGGAGAAACTGTCCATGTCTGCAAATATCTGGACTGGAAGTTGTGTCTTTAATTAAAATGTCTTCCTTTCCAAATGTTCTTGTTGAACTCATCACATGCCACAAGGATAATACTGGTAAGTTCAGTACACATACACAGAAAAATGCCTTTATTAAAAGCTTAGTATTGGCAGTGGATCCATAACACCACAGGTGACCTGGAATGCAAGAATAATTTATTAGATTATAATCTCCATTAATTTATATAATGTACGTTTTTGAAACCCACTGTATCTCAAACAGAGATTGTCCCCACGTGAGCATCAACAGACAATCAACGCAGGCCTTTTCTTTTCTCTGAAAGCATTCCTTGCTTTGGTAACCCGGCATAAAAACAGACATCACTCGGCAGCATCTCTCCCAAGGACTGTGACGATGATCCCTCAGCTCTACATGCACAAATCACAGCATCACAGCTATCGCCACTGGGCATTATACAAAAAGCATATGTGAGATAAGTGTTTGCTCTGTCAACAACTGTCTGGACTTGGCCTCATACATCGGGTTAGTAGATTTCCAGAGTATGGCTGGGGCAGATTTCAAGTTAAATTCAAGAATGCAACAGAAGAATGAGCTCAAATTCCTAAATAAATAAATACTTTATATAAGCAACCAGCAAGCTACATGAAGGAGCGTATGAAGCAACTACGCAATCATTCCAATGATTTTCACTTTCTAGCATAAGTGTTTCATAAAGAGCAACGTTCATTTTCATGCATGACTATAATTTCCTGCCACTTGTGGTCATTTTTGCCGAAAATCAGTTCACTATTGTGGCTTAATAGGGGAGGACTTTCCATATATTGCCCATCCAATCTGCTGGGTCCTGATGTTTCAGAACTGACATTGCAAGGCTCTTCAGCACTGCTTTTTTCTTTTTCTTTCTTTCTTTCTTTCTTTTTTTAGATATACAATAATGCCCATAATTATGAGAGAACAGACGTTTCAAGGGAAAAGAAAGGGGCTGGGGCACACTGATTGATCTGCAGGGTTTAATTGTGCAAATTGTGCAACAACTGTTTCTTTTCCCTTGGAAGTTCTCCGTCCTTGAGCTGAGAGGCACCTAATTCAGCTGCATCCTGCTAGGGATCCCTGTTTCAACAGAACAGGCGTTTCATTAGTAAATCCACATTGTTTAGATTTTTTGCTACAAGGAGATGAGTTGATTAGGAATCTAATTTAAAAAATGTTACAAAGCCAGAGGGAAAACAAGTATTGGAGGATGGTTTGCAATTTTTCTTTTTTATCCTACCCCATTTTCATCGTGGTTGTCACAATTTGCTAAAAGGCTTATGCCAATCAAATGTAATGCATTCCAAGTCCTTCTCTCCATGCAGGCCTGCACACTTCTTCTTGAAAAGCCTCACTTGTTTATCTGGTCTAAGGTAGATGGGTTTTGCCCGAGCACAAAGCGCGTGAGTACGTGAGTGCTGTCCGAGGTTACGGTGCTTACTTAATGGTTTCTAAATTGGGATTTTGTCGGTTGTTGGAGGGTGAATTTAATGCACTGGCGTATCCCGGTGGTTGCCTAGTAACGCGCTGGCAGTGGGCGCCGTAGAGAGATCTCTATGGTGGGCGCTCCATTAAAACCGTTGGCGCTCCTGACCTTGGCGTCGTATATGCGCAAAGCACACAGACTGTGCAAAGCAGGAGATAAGAGTAAAGATCCGTGTGTTTGATAGGACTGAAACCGGGGAAACATTTCACACACACACACATACACACACACACAGCTCCATTGTCTTATAGCGAAACGGACGGGCATGGTATGGAGGAAATCTCGAGATGGAGCGCGTATCAGCTTCTGTAAAAGCAGGTGAGTTAACCTAATGATTCTGTTTTTTCCCCTCCGTGGGACGAATCTTTGTTCAGATTCATCACAGACATCTAAGCTAATTGTTTCATTTAAAGCTGCTCAGCGCGAGACTGTGGTGGATCATTTCTTTGCTCGCTATTTTTTTTCTTCCATTTTATACAATTTTACACCGTCCTAGACCTAGATTAAATACGCTTCCCAGTCACAACGTGAGGCAGCGCGCGCGCACACACACACACACACACACACATACACATACACACACACTCACACACACACACACTACAGCAGTTTGTCGATGCTATCTGGGCTGTGGCTTGGTTTTCTCTGTGCATGGTCTGGATCCTTGCATTAATTTATAAAGCACATTATGTTGAGTGCTATACCTGCATGTTCTCTGTAAGGTAGTCTCCTCTGCGTCAATCCCCGCTCCTCTTTATTGCACTGCTAAATTAGGGGGATTTGGGGAATCCACTAAAACGGTTTTGATCCACACCAGTCGAATTACAAGGGCATTGGGAGCCCAGTACTGCTGTCGGACATACTAGGCTCCTTCTCAAATGCTTTCATGTCAAGGGCCCCCAGGCTACCAGAACCTAATCGATAAGATGTTGTCACAGAGATTTTTATTAGTGGTGAATTGGTGTTGAATTGTGTGCCTGTCGATGATGTAGGTGTAGAGATAGTAATGGAGGGAGTGAAACATGATTATAGCAATCATTCTAATAGGTCTGTAACTGGGTTCAAATCAGTCAGATTAAAGTATTTGGATTCCAGAAAAACCCAAGTCTTTTGACCCAAATCACCTCTGTGATGCATAAACATCTGTCTGGTGCAAAAATAGTCTATTAGTATAATATGTTATGGTTGTAAAACATCTTGATTTTTGAACTTATCACTCAGTTACTGAGTTATTGCAAGCATTTAATTGGCAAGACATATTTCACCCATGTTTCTTTCCTTTCCTGTTGCTGGGCGTTTTGCCAGCCTAAATTGCCCAAAAACTTGCAGTGTATCAAACTTGACTGAGTGATGGCTCATTTTTATTACATGGCCCATTTGGTGTAAGCTATAAAGCTTTTATCCACATCTGTCCCATCGCAGAGCACAAGTTGCAAAAAGAATACTCTGCAGCCCAGCTGTAGGCAGTATTCAGCTGCTTTGGCAGTCTGCAGTACAATCAGTAAAACAAAATGAAAGTACTATCATGTGTACCTTAGCAATGTTCCAGTGATTCAAATTAGAACTTTGGTTTGATGTCAGGTAGCAAAAAAAGCACATCTATTGATACTAATATCATGAAATGCCCCTCATTTTAAGAATCCATAGTATCCTGTGCTAGCAGTGCTTTGTAAGCTGTACAGCCTATAACTGCTAATTTGATCATTGACAACAATTTCACAGCAGGTTTTGTGAACAGAGAGGATTTTTACCTCCAAATGATTTATTATCAGTGTCAGTTACAAACCAGGAGATGTGCCCCGATCTACAAAAAAAATTAGGTTCTCTATCTTTTCCATTTTAATGTCTCAGGAGCCGTACATCATTGTCACATAACAGATAGGGGATTTAACAAGTCTTGTCCCTTTTCTGGCTATGAGGAACATTCATAAGTGTTAATTAATACAGACAAAGCTGGCCTACGGCAGATATGTACACTATTTCTCAAATGAGCCACTCTCACTCTTTAAAAAATTGGCAAATGGTGTCCATATCAGGTAATGTGCTACACCTGTGAAAGAGCGAATGAGCCTTTTGTACGTTCCTGCTGGTGTAAACAAAATGTTGCAGGGAAAGAAAAAAGCCAATGCACCACATCTGTGCTTAATTAGTTTCTTATATTAGGAGGAAGAAAGTGTCCCCTGTCTTAATAGATAGGTTCATCAGACTGACTGAGAGCTGTTTAGCTGCAGTCTTTCACAATGCTTGAGGCAGTACTCGTCAATAGATTTGATTAGGTTAACAAGCTTGTTTTTGCTTTGCTCATTTACGAGAAAAGCGAGAACCCAATGTTGAGCATATTATGCTTATACCGCTATCCTAGACCATAAGGGATGCATTTTGGATAACAAAGTCGTTAATTGGACGACGCACAACACAATTTGCTCTCGGTAGTTCTCCATGGGTGAGCTTACATTTGATAGCTCATTTGAATACAGTATGCACATGTGATTAGGGGTGAATGTGTATACCCCTGTTTACTGAAGCGTGCACACTGCTGGTGAACCACAAACTACACAAACTATCATCACACAGAAGCTCTGGTGACTGCAGGTGAGTTAGAAAACAGCTTATGTTTATGCAAAGCAAACATTTGCATCTTTGCATCACGCAGTCTAATATTACTGGAGTAACTAACAATGTTTCACTTGGAAATAAGAAAAATGTGGAATCAGCAGGGCTTCATTTATAGATTCAAGCTGAATAAGAACTAGAGTAACGACACATCGATCTGAATCGATGTATCAATTCAAGGAGCCGAAGGGATGACGTCTTTTTGCAGGCCAACCCGGAAGATAGCATCGCCATGGGTTCCTTCGTCAAAAAGCCTATGGGATTTTTGAATTGGATTTTGGATCAGTGCAGAAAATAAACTGAAAGATTAAAATTTCTGAGAGGGACCAAGATGCCGAGGTGCTCCGTGCACATGCAGATGTGTCTGCATCTCGGTACTCTGGGGACATTTCTTGGCCGTAAAGGTTTTTTATTTCCCAAGATTATTTTTGGGGCTTTTTTTTGCCTTTATTAGTACAGCCAAAAGTAGACATGAAAGGAGGGAGAGAGAGTACAACATGATGCAGCTAACGGCAGCGAGTCAGAGTTGAACCTGGGCCGCTGCTGAGGACTGAGCCTACATGGGCTCTACCAGGTGATCTACTGGGCGTAAAGATTTGTGGCCCCGATCCAGTTGTTTTCTGTTTGCGGTGTCAACCAATCAGGGGCTACCAGGTAAATCTGAAAGAAACACACATACCGCGGTCGGAAGGGGAACGTACATGCTTTAGTACTCAAACAAAGACTGTTGGCTTGTTGTAATTATATAATATAATGTAATACTCCCTTTGATCCACTGTCTGAAGATGAGTATCCATGCCAAGTTACCTGGCACCACCACAAGTCATCCTCCACACAGTGTGTTGATTGAGAAGTGAGACTTCATTTATGCTTCAAGTCTGTTTTTTCGACAATACACACGGAAACGTGAGGATGATGCCCAATAAAAAGGCACTGAATAATATATTTATCCACATTTTCCAACCGGCAGTGTGCTGTAGTGATGCGCGTCAGGGTTTTTTAATACCCGCTCCCACACAATCCATTATGAGAACCAATCCACACCACCTGACCCGCAAAAATATACATTAATCAACCACCCAAACCCGAACCCGACCCGGCGTGCAAACTTTATGCATTATAGTAGCACAATTGTCATTAGTGAGGAGCTGATCCTGCTGCTGGTAGAGTCAGAGTGGTCTTTCTCCCCCCGCCCACAGAAGTGGGAAGATAATGACTAAATAAACAGATTAGTTGTTCCAAACTGTGTTCTTTATTTGGTGAATAGCAGCAAAACATCACATTTCCCATCATGCAGTGCAGGACTGAGTATTGTGTTAAGAATGCTGCTTTATGTTCCAAAATGTAAATGTTACTTTTTTAGTTTGTAATGCATCTGTTCATAACATGGGGGTTTATGTTGGTAGCCTAATTGTCATTTTTGTGCTGGTTTATAGTTTTAAGCATTCGTGAGGTGGCTGTTAGTTCCTGGTTTCATACAATTTGAGATGAATCATCATCAAAATATGTATTTCACAAGGGACTTGCAGGATGTTTCTTACCTTGTAGCCTCAGTCTGGCAGTATCAAGAGGGAAGAATACTGTCATGGCAGTCACACTTCCCTAAAACAACAAAACAATCAGTTTTCAGGGAAGAGAGACATGCAGTGCCTTTTGTTCAATATGGAAGCAATCTTACACCAAAGTACATTGAAAAATCTAATAATTTAAAGTATGTAATTAGCACAAAAGACGCACCAAGATCGAGGACACTATATTTTCTGAATACACTATTCAATGCGTTATATGTAATGTACTCTATTGCCGAATAGAAAGGTTGGTCAAAGCATTTCAAGATTTACAAATCTTAATCTATTTAATGTGGTATGTGGCGCTATCAGGTGCAAAACAGCAGAACACCCTAAACTTTGAATGGGGTTTTGCGTGGAAGATTTAAAGCGTACGAGCACGAACTATACAGCTATAGCTACTTCCATTATACATTGAATTACACAAATGAATCGTGAAAGTAAAACTAACTTACCATTGCTCCTGATACTGCATGAACCAGACTCTCATACGAGAAAATCGCGAAGCTCATTTTGAACGGTAATTAAAATATGCTTCTGACCTTTTGGTCAACTAAAATACCAAACAGCCACTTTTAAAACTCCGGTTTGTAAAACAAAATAGCTGTTAAAGTCCACGTTATGCCCTCACTCTGCTGCTGAATGTTTTGAATGCTTTGCTTCCTTCTGGCTGACTTGTAGACGTTTTTCTACAGAGCACGGGGCATTATGGGTAATGTAGTTCTTCTAGCTACTCATTGGGATTTGTTAGCAAAATAGCTTTCATTCCTTGTTATTTTGCGTTTTACGAACATTTACAGGATCAACCTAAGCAGAAATTCAGAAACATTGTCCTAATATCAGTTTATATCAAATTTGTACTTGAGTAAATGCACTTTGTTACATTCCACCACTGCCAAATATAAGTTGGATGAGATACTGTTGTGACTTTCTGCATTTAACAAGGAATATTTGTATTATTAATGAGGATGCTGCTCAAGCTACTGAGCATCAAGGACAATTACTTTAAAATAAAGATTTCATTCATACTTTCACCCTCTAAAAAACATTTGGGAATGAACAGGAGCAGCTTCATCAGTAGGTAGAGTTCAATTTTGGTTCATGGTAACCTAATGATTATGGACATAACATTATGTTACTATGTAATCACTGTTATTAGTACACAGGTACATGCAACAGCAACTCCCTTTTCAATCCACACTTCCTTGTGCAGGATTGACTTTAGGTGTGATCTAAAAGTCAATGAAAAGCTGCAACTATGGTCCATTTCAGCATCTCAAAGATATCTTCATGCATCTGCAAGAAACATCAACTGTTGGCTGTCAATGACTAGGAATAAAGGTTGTAACTACACCACAGGTTATCTCAGGATGCTGCAACAGAATAGCCTGGCATCAACAACAGTGAATGAAACATGAACTTTGCAGACAGTTCCCAGGCTGGCAGAACATAATGAGGACATCAACCTGTAATACAGGACTGAAACAGCACAGGTGTGCCACTGGAATCATTATTACATCTATGGTGTATGGTAGCTTACATGTCATAAATCATATTTAGGCTAGGTAATAATTACATTATTGACTTATTGAGGTCATGTCCATATATGGTACGATATCGCCGGCTGTGTTTACATAAGAACGTCACCAACATTTTACCCAACATGATGCCAGAATAAACAGCAGGGTTTTCCATAATAATGACAGAGGAGAGCTCATTAACGTGACAGAGCTGGTATGTCGACTGTGTTTAAAAACAGTGGCTTATATCCAACTTATAACTAATGTTATTACTTTACGAAGGTCCTAACCATTGAGCAGCTGGATACCTCTGCCAAATGTTTAATATTTATTTAAGTGCTATTTTTAACAGAGCCCAAGAGCCAATTTTATTTATTGTTTCGGCTGTGCGGTTTTATTTTATTGATGTTTTATTTATTAAGGATATTTTTATATTTTTTTCACATTCCAACTCCAGTGTCTGAATATTCTTAAGAATTAAAAGTTAATTGCTCTTTGAAAGGGTGTACTTGCATTATGCTATTATATTATCATTATATCAGTGGCATAAAATGGTCTTAAAATGACAATATCAGGGGTTTTTTTGCCAGGAAATTAACAAACCAGCAGTTGGACCCTCCAGATGCAGGTGTTATTTAACCAACATTTTCTTGATTACACACATTTGAGCTACATTCTTCTCATCATGCTCCTCTAAAAACAATTGGCTGAAAAAGTAATGATTTAGAGAGGGGGCTGAATTCTTGATCAACAATTTATTTAGCTTTTTATATTAGTACTGAACAAAGATAAATATGTAGACATTTGTTGTTACTTTGACATAAACTTTTTTTTTTATGTTAAAACAGTTTGATTCAAAGCTGTGAAACAATAATCAAACAACAAAATGCACAGAAACATACAGTGCAGTAAGGTTATATGTGCTTAAATGGGATTCCATGTATGTTACAGCCATGCAGCGTATGTGACAACACACATGAATTTACCAGCATTTGGACAAAAACAATTGCTGCTGCTCAGGCTCCCCTGTCAGAGTTAAGTCATCTGACCATCTATGTGACAAGAAATCACCAATTTAAAATTCTTACACTTTTGAGGTGTGTTAGAAAAACGTTTGGCATCAACCCGACCCCTCATTTCTCAAGAACTTGAACAAGGCACTTATTTCTCAGCTACTGCGGTGAAACTGCTCAGTGGCTCACTGTAAAAGCTGGTTATAGCTGTCTTAAGTCAGTCTTTTTCTCATCTTGCTGTTCCGATAAAATTAAACATGTTTAATATTATCACAAGTTTTCAGTCTTTGTTCATGCAAATAGTGAAGATGATGACGTGAACGTTGTCAAAAACCGCCCCGGGGGACTCCGGGGAGGTGGAAGAATGTAAACAAGTTTTGGTTCTCTTGTGGAAAAGAAACTGGAGGAGTTGTGGAGTGAAAAAGACAGCGTTATGAATCTGTGTATAATTCGGCATGAATCTGATCTACCAACCAGCACTTATTTTAGTGAGAAATCGTAATTTTTGACGCAGTTTGCCTCTCATTCCCACGGTCTTCTCCCACTAAAATAGCGCAGATAACCGACGGAGGCTGGTAGCGAGTTGAGGCGACAAAATCCAAAATGTAAAACTTGTACGCTCTCTTTGTGGATTATATTGATGCCGAATTGACAAGAATTCTGTCAACTTATGACGTCTTTTATCTTGCGTTTCAAGAGTTATGTGTTTTTGCGGACATTAAGGAATTGTTAATATGTCATATATCTTAAAGGGAGTTTGGCGTAATATTTTCCACTGGGAGCAGATGGGAAATGATCTCAAAAGGAATCTATAGTTGTAGTCTTGCAAATAGTGACCCTGCAAGATCCTCAGTCTTTGCAAAATCTTATAGTCTGTGACTAAAAACTCACGTTGTCTTTAGGGTGTCAGACTTTGGTCCTCTAAAAGTCTTTTAAAAGTCTTCTAGTGTATGGTAGGCATTACATGCTCACACGTCTTTTTTCTAAAATAATGTTTGTAACTGGTTTTCTTCCATGTATGCCATTTAATGGCCAGTGAGATGGGTGGTCAGTGAGATGGAGCATGCATGCTCAACGTGGCCTTCATTAGTAAACAGCTAAAATAAATTAAAATAAATAATAATAATAATAATACATCAGTCTCCAGCCCATTCACTCAGCCACTCCTGACACTGCCTCCTCTGCTCCTTGCTCTCCTCCTCAGTCCTCTGTTCCCTGCGTCCTTTCCTCCTCTCCTCCTCCCTTCTCGTCTTCTCCTCTTTGATCTTCCTGTCCTCCTCCTCCCTGTGCTCCAGCAGCGCCTCCACGGTGGCCGTCAGCGTCCGTAACGAGCGCTGCGGGAGCCACTTGGGATCCACCGCGGGGAGGAATGGATCTCCAGCAGAGACGAGCAGGGGCTCAGGATCCAGGGGAATGTGCAGGAGGTGGGCGTGCAGCATCATGCGGTAGGGGGCGTCGTCCGCTCCCGAGCTGTAGGTGAAGTCCCCGACGATGGGGTGGCCTATCGCGCTGCAGTGGACCCTCAACTGGTGGGTTCGGCCTGGGGGAGAAAGTGGTGGTGAGGAGCCAGAAACCTTGGGAGAAAAACTTTTCACAGCATTTCATGAAATCCAAAAGGTATCTCAAGTCCTTTCCCCCAGGTACGTATGTAAGAGATAATGTAGAATGAGCTGGTCATGATTGAAAATAGAACCACGGCTACTTACTAAAGAAATCAATGATTTGACATAAAATATTTATTTTAGAATGTCTTAAATGATTTCGAAATGACTGTATTGCTTCCGCTAAATAGTCTGTTAGCTTACGGTTGAAACAGTGTCCTCTCCTCGGCACAGATGCACACAATGAGCGCAGCGCCTGAATGAGATTTTCTGCTCCGTAATTCTTCTCTTGACATTTTTCTTGACGTCTGTAAACTCTGCCAGAGTCCATACCGTGCTCCGTTTACTGTCACTCCATGTCTGTCCACTTCTCTGTGGTCCAGCTGTGCGTCTTTAAACTCTCTTTCTTCTCCTGCGCTGTTTTCTTCCTCTCTTTTTCTTTTCTTTACTGGGGGCAGTTCAGCCATTAACCATGAATCCAAA
>JAOVVB010266443.1:0-18568 GCA_028570985.1 Heterobranchus longifilis | reverse complement strand
AGTGTTCCGCAGTGTGTTTATTGTGAAAGTTGATATTGCAATGGTGATAAAAAACATTATACACTGTGCAGCCCTAGTTTTAAGCCACATTTTTATGATACACTGTTTTCTGGATCTTCAGTTATCAGAGAAACAAGCTGAGCAAACGTTAGCAGCAGCTCGGCTCGCAGCCAAGTTTTTTATTGATTTTTAACGTGAAACTGCTTTATTCAGTGTTTGTATCTGTTTAAATCACCGGGTCCATTTGTTTTAAAGAGGAGGAGACCTCTGCAGATAATTCTGCTCCTGCTAAAAACCTCCAGAACAATAAACACTGAAGGAATCCTAACAGAGAGAAGCTGACTGTAATGACTGTGGTGAAGACAACAACTCCCATAATCCCACGCTACTTTACCACATCACCAAATTCCATCTTTTCTTATTGTTTTGATTGAGACGCCTAGAGGCAGAAAATTACATATTGTGCGTTTAAGTCACCTAATTATGTGTTGGGTTGTTGTGTAGGATGGACTTGCAAAATTATACAAAGAAAAGACATTTTGGGGCAAATTGATCAAAAATGATGTCACCAAATGATGTCACCTGTCCCCTCAGCCTGTGGAAACTCATCTCTTTCATAATCACTGCACGATCTACATCCTTCACTCACATTCTCATCTTCACACTCTGTTTCACACACCCAGTCATCATCTGCACCCTGCAACCTCGTGACAATGCATAAAAAATGGACAGCTAAAAATAGCATTCACATAATAATAACCTGACTGAGAGAGCCTTTTGCTTTTTGATAGTCTATTTTTAAAAATCGTGTCGAGCTTTGAAACATGCTCTTACGTTCATTCGTGTTTGTTGGAAAGACAGTTTAGCATGCATACAATATCTCATGTTTTAGAACAGTGTTGGCTTAAAAGAAACAACTGTCTCATGAAGTGTCACTATCAGTCTCAGCTGGTTAAGACCTGTGATGAGGAGGGAGGCAAAAAAAAAGAGGTAATGTTAATTATTGCCTGTTTTAGCTGCGGTTCCTCGAACTCTAGATCGCCTAACGTTAGCTTTCCAGGATGTAGAGTTATCAGGTGTGCCTTTAGATTGCTCGTTGTCGAGAGACTTTGCATATTCTGCAGATTACTGTCTTTATTTGTTATTTTTCCATTCCTTTACGGAAATCCCAAAAATGTCAACACATCGCTAAATGTTCAGGAGTGGCGATCTCTGTGTGTACACGGTGCATTTCTGATGGTGAGATTGTGATTCAGATAACTTTATTGATCATCAGACATGACGGGGAGGCCGAGGTGAGAAGGGTGAGATTCGCAAACATTTGCATTTATAAAAAAGAAAAAAAAAAGAAAATACACATTTGAGTAGTAATTTCAGCATTCGATTAGTATTATTTTTTTTTACTATTCGATTTATATTCGACTTCAGAAAGTCGTTCCAACAGCCCTAACACACACTGTAGTTTATTTGGACTCAATCCATACACAGTCCTGTGCCCCAATTACTCACTATAGAGCACCGAATGTGTATTAATCCACAACTGAAAATAGTCCCCAACAAATGCACTAATTTCTCCTGTTTGAACGACCTTTGCTAAAAGCTACAGAGCCCAGCTGCCCAGTGCTACAAGCAGGGCAGGGAGGTCAGAAAGAACTAATACACGGACAACACATTGTTGGTGCATGGGATTAGTTGAAATTAAGAAAAATGTCTAATATTTCCAGCCTTGTCCTTTAAGCCTGCCTGATGAATCTTCTGATTGAAACATGATTTTATGAAGTGAGTACCGACGATGAGACAGCTGTGACTTCTTTATTTCTGCAGGAGTGTGTGAAATATAAAGCCATTCAGACCTCTTTGATTGTGTATTGGTCAGGTTTGTGTTTCAGGAAAAATGTAATTTCTACACTTTTTTTGATATAATGTGCTTGAATTTGCAATTTGCTTTCCATAATTACATGAATTTGAACATTATTTAATCCAGTTATTATTCTTTTGTAATTCCATCTCCCTCCACCATAGTCTGGCTCTGGATCTTTAATATTTCTAGCAAGACATCTGCTTTGACAGAATTTTGCAATTACAGAGAGTCTACTTGAATTATTTGTACGTAACTACATACAGAACTCTATTCTGTCAGGAGCCAGGTTGTTGCATCCCCAGTGACCCACGCTGCTATGTGTTTCTAGGCTGAGGGGTCCCAGGAGACAACAGAGGGGACCGTGGCCCAGGTCCCAGGCTCCGAGCCAGGTCAGGCAGGGAGCCCTGCTGCCCAGGAGAATGGGCTGAAGGAGGGGCCTCCCTGTGATGGTGAGGGCCTCCGGGAGCCCCAGACTCTGGACTCGCTCATCCCAGAGACAAGTAAGTGTGCATGTGTGTGCGTGTGTGTGTGTGTGCCAGCCTCATCTGCTGTCGTTCAGGGTTTGATTCCCATGTAGCAAACACGGAAGGAGGAGATGCGCGGGAAAAGCCGATGATGCCCAGCATTTTCAAAGTCTGATCTAAACAGGTTTCTCTCCTGTTCTTTGCATCTGTGGCAGGTGATTTTTCTTTTGTTTGTCAGGATAATTTTAGTGGTTGTTATTGCATTGTTTTACTTTACATTGTCAACATTTTCATAGTTTTTTTAATCCAGTACAGCATCATTTATATGTTGTGTCTATGTTGCATTATGCATGTGTGTATTGTATATTTCTATGAGAAACGGCATTTCGTTTCCAAATACGTTCTATGTGGAAATGACAAATTAATAAACTTGAAACTCATTATCATACTAATTTCGGCCACAAGATTGTTAATGCAATTCCGGTGAAACTGTCTATTTAGAACATGGGGTAGTGATGCACTCTTGTGGCTGAAATGAGTATTATAATAATAATAATAATAATAATAATAATAATAATAATCACAATAATAATAATAATAAAAAACCCTATTTATAGAGCATGTGTCATACAAGATATGTGCTCTACAATAAATAAAATGCAACACATTAAAACAAGCAAATAGACAATACAATTAGACAACAAAAAGGCAGTTGGTGATACAATATATAAGTAACAACAAAAACAAAAGTTTGCCTGACAAAAACATACAGACAAAAAAAAAAAACCTGCCCAAACTTTTTGGGATTCAGTTTTCACAAATGACAAAAGAAAATTCACCGACCTACAATTTAGATCAGACTTAGAAAATGGATCACCAGAAAACAACCATTTCTCTCTTGCCTCTCTTGGCTTCCGTAACTGTCTGTGTGAGTGTAAACCCGTGTCTCTGTTTATTCATCATGTCGTCTTCCGTCCAAAGCACCTGATCACACCATCGTCTTGTGACTTCTTATCTTGCAGGCTTCTAATTCTACTATCCCTCTGCCCTCCTCATCTCAACCCCCCCACAACATCACCTCCTCCCCACCTTCTCCTGTGTATATTTTTTCTTTCTCCCTTACCTCCTCCCCCCCTCTCCCCCTCCCTTATGTTGCCCCTTTCTTTTCTTTCCAACCTTTCTGCTGCAGATTGAGTGTTTCAAGCTCAACTTCCGCGAGAATGCTCGCTCTCGCACGGACCACGGCGCCGACATCATCACCTGGCCTGCCCCCCAGGACGACAACCCACCCCACCCACACGGTTCCTCCCATTCTCTAAACCAACACCACCACCACCACCACCACCCGACTCCTTGCAGTGTCTCCCTCTGTCCAGGGGGACGACAGCAGCTCCTTAAAGGGATCTTTACATTTCTTGTCCCCATCAAGCCCTGAAACCCCCTTTTATCTCGCAAATGTTTGAATCATCCGGTAGTTCCGCCGCTCTAGTATCGACGTTACCATGCCTCCTCTCACATCTGAGCTCATCATCATCACGCGCCATAGCTGCACCCCCACCCCCCCCCCATGTTTGGCTGAAGTGACTGTATAGACTAAGCTTGGGCCTTGGTGGGAGTCTATGCGGAGGGAAGTGAGGAGAAGGCTTTCTCACATATTTGGTTGTGTCTTCTGACCTGGAATCAGTGGGTTTCACTTGGATCCTCTTTCACCCACAGCCTGGTGGTGTACCCCGCGTCATCTCCACACCAAATAAGCAGCCGTCACTTCATTTGTCAACCGAACAGCGTGGAAAAACCCCCCCCTCTTGGACTCACCTACGGCTTCTGTCACACACGTAGCTTCTCTTTTCCTCGTGACTTTAGTAGGGCTGGGTATCGATACCTTACTCCGTTACCTTAAAGTCGAGCTGAAACGGAAAAATATCTAGCTTCCGTGTCGTGACGTAAAACGGGACGTAATGTTAGGAGCGGTTTGATTTGATCGTTGAAAAGTGGGCGTGTCACAGTAGCTCTGTGCGGCTAACAGTTGCAAATTGATTGACAGGTGGATGTCGTGATATTATCGGTTGAAATCTGTTAGTGCTAGCTTACGTAAGCACGTGTCATTTTTTGTTTTACAGAAATAAAGAAATAATGGATTTTGATCGTTTTTTTTTATATAATTTTCTTTTTTGGCATACATTGTTAAACAGGTGCACAACATGACCAGAGATGTGATCTAAAAGGGTTGAAAATGCATTTTCCATTTCAGCTCGACTTTAATGTATCGACAGAAATAACCCAGTATCAAATAATATCGAAACTTCTTCAGTGGAACGATGCCTGCATTCGATCCTTTTTGTATCCAGATCTAGAAAAAAAAACGACTTATTTGTGTGGTTTTTGCTCGCAGCCAATCACCGCAAGCGATTTAAAGCGACGCATGACTGGCCCACTACCGCAGCAGCTACAACCCACACAGTCTGTGCTGTGCTGAAATCGAGCACGGCATATTTGATGGCGTTTGCAGTTCAGCGTGCCGAGATGCCACAAAAGCGTTTGAAAGTATGGCTATACTACACGCCTGTGGCGTCCGATGAAAGTGAATGAGGTGGTGGTAGCATTTTACGCAGCCGGCTGCTTCCATTCACATGACTGGTATCGAATGAAGTAGGAAAAAAAGGTAACAAATGAAGTAGTCTATTGATATCGGTATTACCTTAAGGATACTGGTGCAGTCATTTTTTTTAAAACGATACCCAGCCCTAGACTTTAGGGGCTGTTTGTTCCCAATAACCACTTTACTCTCTGCTTCAATAACGTCATAGTAACCCATCTCATCTGCTTCATCACTTCCTCTCTCGTCACTATCACTTATCATAAACAAGCTGACAAACAAAAAAAAGCTAGACAACAAGTAGGCTGTTTGAACCATTTTAGGCTGTTTAACTCTTTATTCTCTGTGTTTGTGATGATGTGTTTGAGTGTGTAAAAATGAGCTTCGGTGTTCCGTTCGGATCATATTTCTGTCTTTTCTTCTTTCTTTCCTTCTAGTTTCTTGATTTTAAAGCAAGCTTTTATTTATTTATTGTACGTCTCTTTCTGTGTAAGCAATACAAGTGGACGGTCTTTTTTTTTTTTTCTTTTTTTCCGATAGCACTCAGAAAATCGTGGAAACACGCACAGGTTTTTGTAAACCAGGACACACGGTAAAGATGTTCAGAGGGAGGAAGTAAGTGAGAAAGGAGGTGTTGCTCGAAGAAGCATTTGAGGCGCGGTTTGCATTTAGGGCAAAAGACAACGTTTTTTTGAAATGCAATTGAGGACGTTTTCTGAAGTAGAGAAGCTTTAACTGAGCATACGGTCGAGAGGGAGATGAGTAAGATGTCTCGGAAGTCAAAGGAGCTGTGTGTCTCGTATGTGCCTCCTGTCCTTACCTGAAAACTACAGAGGATGACTCAGGCTCATGCCTAAAACTGCTCAGACAGAGAATATCATAGTTGACAAAACTGACATAAAATGTTAGGGGCAACCTGGTATCGCTGTTTTATCCCCTCATGGGAAAGCGTATAAATAGCACACCACTTTTTGCGTGTCATGTAACGCATTTTAAGCTTTTCTTGTCATTTTACGCCCCGTTCTCATTCCCTTGACGTCTCGCACGCCAAACTCTGACGCTTCACTACGGTCGCAGTTTTAATCACGTGGTCAATGTGAATTCAAACAAAACTTATGTTTTAGGCAGCAAAACTACTTTAAAGTTTGAGAAAAAAAACATTGTGGTCTGCATTCAAATAAGGACGTCTGTTATGTAAATTAACTCACGTACGCAAGTTATGTACTTAACGTAAATAACCAAAACCAGCGGTTACGTTTAAGTGTTTGTTCTGTGTCTTTATACTGTGTCTCCTCACTTACAGAGCAGTTGCGTCTAATATTGACGTGGATATGAAAGCCTGGTGTGAATACATGTCGTAAAATGACACATGAAAAGCAAAAAAAAAAAAAAAAAAGCGCTGTGAAATTAGTTAACAAATTGGCATGTTATTCATACGTAATTTCGTGAGAGCAGGCTGGTTTTAAGGAAATTCTGTAAATCAAGCTGTCCCGGTAGTTGTGTAGTCATGGTTGTTGTTTCCTTTCAGGTGTTTCTATGAGGGTTATGGTAGCATGTTGTTTGGCAGTAGCTCAATACAAAAACATCTGGAATATGTGTTCGGCACTTGTCTTGTTGGAGTATTGGCAGTGGAATATGATGTGGCTTTTCTTCTCTTGTAGCACTGTATTCAACGGTTGCCTCCAATTGCCTTTATAATAATGCATGGCCACATTATATAATATCACGCCCAGAGCTGAAAGCCTTTGTGCATTTATGAGTGTTGTGGTGGTTTGGTACCATATGTATATCTCTGGGGCAATCCTAGACAGTTGATGTGTTGTTACTCAAATTCTGACTTTTAACGCAGATGGACAGGAAGCTGCTTTCTGACGGTCGTTGTGTCGCCTCTCGAGCCGTTTTCTCACATTTGAACTCCGGACTATGTTCGGAGAATCAGGTCCGGACGTTGTCCGGAGTTGCCCTTTCACACATCGGACATCGGAGCCGGCAGGTTGAAGTCTGGTCCGAACGATTCGGACATTTGTGTTCTCTCACACAGCTCCTGTGGGTAATGTCTAGATAAGTTCAGGCTGCATGTGTGGAAGGGGCTTTAGATTCATCATTAATTCTATATGTATACAGTGACTCCATGGCTCAAACATACAAAGATGGATGACAAAAGCTCAGATTTCTTTTTTTGTAGTAGTAGTATTTTATTTCAGCTACCAGTAAAATTGATTATTCAGTTGTCAGCCAGCACTGCATCACGTCCTCGCTCAGTTTTAAGTGTTATAACAAGAGCTGGGTATCATCTGGAATCAGTTTTGCTACCAAAACTGAAACATACTTTTGTGGACATCAACCGGCATCATCATCCAGCGCTTGTTATAACACACATCTAGTAGAACGGGATAAAACGACTTCCAGTTTTGGTTGCATACAAGATCTTCATTACAATTCTTTCAAGTGATGAAAAGCAAGTGAGATAATGGCAAATGGCTTGGCAGAAATATGTTTTTTTTTAAATTCAGTTTTAAGACCAAAGCTCCATTGACTGCCCCTACAGAAAACATGAAACTTAAAAAAAATAAAAATTAAAAAAAGAAACACTCCTGAGTTTTCCTATTGAAACTGTCACTTTAGCAATGATTTGAAAAGAAGCCTTGATGGAACTAAATTGCACCTTAATGCTTTAATATATCAAAGCGTGATGGAGTGTTGGTATTTAATTAACAGTTAAAATACCCCTCTGTGAACAAGTGACCCTAAATGGCCTAATTATGAATGAGATGTTGCACGGTGGCATGAATAGAGCAATAAACTGACTTACAGTGCCCTCATTCTTCCACAACTATTCAATCAATTCAGATTCAGTCATTATTTTTGTTTTATATTGAAATCCCTTTCAATTTTATATAGAAAAACTAACCCCTTTTGGCGAAAGATCCAGTTGACAACATGGGCAATAACTTTTAATTAATGTCTTCTGAAAGTGGGAATGTTTCAGATGTCGGAGTTGTGTTCTGCCAGTAGAGGATTCAGCGTTGCATCAGATAGTTTAATTGCTTCGTTTGTGCCACAGCTGTCGCATATAGCTACATTTTTCCTTGTGCCTGTCCACAACCATATTTTAGCTTTGCTTTTACCCCAGAGTTTTTACTTACCACTACTTATGAGATTGCACACGTATGTATATAGATATTTTATTGTTGATGCACTCTGTACGGCCCTAAAACAGAACAAAAGACAGCATCAGGGGGGTTTGGTGGGTTTGTCCAGAACAGCTTTTATGTCCATGTACCTTTTACTGGTTCTAAGGGGAGGAAACATTTTATCATGACTATTATGACTATTATTCTGATTACTATTAGTATGACAAATTGAAAAAGTCTGCCTTTTTCATTAGAAAGGGGCCACTGAAGTGAAAGAATGTCTTTTGAGATATATTGTACTAAAGACGCAACACTTTTGTATATGTATTTATCGTTGTGTTCCTGTAGCCTCGTGGTGGTTGTGCTCTCATGGTTGAAGGGATTATACTTTGTGACAGCCAGTTTCACAATCGGCGTCCTGGAGTTTCTCCAAGGATGCGCGCAACAAGATTTGAACCCCGATAACTCAACACTCGTACCCCTTTTCCACCAGCTGGAACCAAAAAAAAATAGCAGGTTATCCTCGACCTGAAGTGCAAACAGAAGTGGGCGTGTCATATTTGACAGGCTGGAAAGAAAGGATGGACATGTAATAGTCTTCTTCTTATTATTATTAATAGTTGGTCCATGCTTGTTTTTTGGATAAAAACAAATTTAACAACCGAACAAAAGCTTGCAGGTAATCGATGCGATCCACCATCTTGCTACTAGGGGTGTAAATCACAAGTTCCATCACGATACAATATTACATTGATTCTTTGGACAACGATACGATATTTGCTGATATCACAAAGTCTGCCACGATACGATTCAATTCAGGGGCCTGCGATCGATATGAGACGACACAATGCGTTACATTTATATCAACACAAAAAGCAACTAAAATATGATTTGACAATTTTATTTCTGAGCTCATCCAGACATTTAAATGAAAAACAAACTATTCTTTTTAATAAAATGAGTAAGGGATAATGTAGAATGAACCGGTCATTATTGAAAATAGAACCCCGGCAGGGTGATGCAGGGTTAGGGTTATTATAAATAAATATAAAGTGGCAATTTCAAAATAAAGGCGCATCTTAAAGATGATATGTATCGATCCAAGTCGATGTATCGTTACACTAGGACTGAGTATTGCCTACAACCTCACAATACAATACGTATCACGACACAGAGGCCAACACACGACATGAATCGCAATACATGTTCATTTTGAATAATAATTTCCTACACATAATTTACTACAACAGCTGTTCTAAAATATTCTGTACGACAGCGTGATCGCACCTAAAATTCAGGCCCACGGAAATCTTAAAACTAAAATAAAAATACTCTGTTTCTAATCCCAGAGTTATTAATAAATGCAAATATTTACAGCATTTGCTGCTGTATCGACACAGTAACATCCTTGCCTTTATAAGGAGTATGTCACGATATATTGCCATTTCGATTTTTTTTTAGCACAGCCCTACATTACACCCCTACTAGCTACTACCGTTTACTTCCGTTGTGCAACGCCCAGCATTGATGACACATTCTTGATTACAGTGGTTCCACTCAAAACTGGTGGAAACGCAGGCTGGTTCACTTAGATAGCGCCAAGGATCCGAGAATCCTGAACGTCACCAGTTCAAGAACCAGAGCTAATTTGGTGGAAAAGGGGTAACAGAGAAATCTTAATCATATAATCTGATGTTATTTAAAGCGCTGTAACGGCAGCTTGATTTAGAAATGTTGAACTGGCAATATAGAGCTTAATTTTTTTTAAACTAAATTTGTAGTGCACATTTATGCCTACGCACTGTTAAATCATGCACGCAAGCCCAGTCTTAAAGAGTTGAGAATAATGTTCGGACTACCTGGTAAACTTCTCGTTCAGGACGCAGTGACCTCTGCAGCTTCATACGATAGAAGAACCAAGCTAACACACCTGAAACACACAACACTGTACAGCACAGTGGGCAAAGGGAATTTCTTGCTCAAGCAGGCACTAAGTGTTGAGGCCAATGTGTAGGCCTGTAATTTGGGAGTACTGCATATCAAACGTATTGGCTGCTACATAAGGCACTCGAACAGCAGCAGCGTGCCCCGGAGAGTCACACGCCGAGACCCTAACACATCCTCGTCTAAGGTGAACTAACTGTAGTTGTCAGGTTTGGCTTGTGTAATAAATGCTCCTCAGTAATCTATCCACTGCACTCATGCAAGAGTAACACTATAGCTACTAAACACCTACTGTACCTGCAGAGCATGCTGAAAAACAACAATGGGATGTGTTAGGTAGACTTACTGTGTCATTTGCAGAACCTCCTCATTGTTTTTTGTGTTTGTTTTTTTTTGTTTTTTTTTCATTAATTTGAATTTTATTTTTTGGTTTGGAAAAAAGTGTTTATTGTGATTACTTGTTAATTAGTGATGTGATTATTGAACATGAAATAAAATGGACTAAAACTCTAATTTGTGTTTGACTTTCTTTTGTTTCAATTTCAGAAAATTGTGTTTTTTTTCCCACCCTTGTTTCGCCATAGACCCGCCCTGCTGTGCTGCGATTGGCTAGTACTCGTCGACGTGTCAAAAGTCAGAGGCGGTAGGCTTAGGCCAAAGAGGTCAGGGTTAGTACGAGCCAATCGCAGCACAGAAGGGCAGGACTCGGCGAAATAGTGGTCGACGTTATGCAGATTTATATCTTGATCGTTTGGTTTAAGGTCGTCATAAAACTCGGTCTAAAATCAGTCTTTTCTCGTCTTCATGTTCCAAAGCAAACATGTTTAATATTATCGTACGATTTAAGTCTTGGCTCGTGCAAATACTGAAGTTCAATGACGTGAACATTGTCAACAACTAATAGGTGGGCTCTCAAACAGGAAACAGCAAACTGGCTAGACAGTAAACATGGAGGGAACTCCAGGGAGGCGCAAGTCTCTGAGTTATGTTTTTTGCAGACATGTAGCAAATTGTTCATATGTCATATTTCTTAAAGGGAGTTTGCCGTAATATTTTCCACCAGGAGAAGGATGGGAAATAACGTCAAAAAGAAATCTAGTTGTAGTCTTGCAAATAGTGACCCTGCAAGATCAACAGTCTTTGTAAAAAGTTCTAGTCTGTGACTAAAAACTCATATTGTCTATAGATGTGAGAGGGTGTCACACTTTAGTCTTTTAAAAGTCTTATAGTGTATGGTAGCCATAACTCTGAAAGCTATCCCATGTTTTGCAAGAATATTGCTTCTCACCTGTGTGGATTCTTCTCATGTGGCTTTTCAAGTTACTATTACATCTGAATTTTCCTCCACAGATTTCGCAAGTGAATGGCTTCTCGCCTGTGTGGATTATTTTATGATCGTTCAATGCGGACGTCTTACGGAATCTTTTCCCGCAGACGCTGCAAGAATACGGCTTCTCACCCGTGTGGATTCCCATGTGGCCTTTCAAATTACCACTACATCTGAATGTTTTCCCGCATGTTTCGCAAGTATATGGCTTCTCACCTGTGTGTATCATCAGGTGTTTTTGCAAATCAGACTTAAACTTAAAAACATTTCCACATATGTCACATTTTACATTGTCACTGTTGCTTTTGTAGGGTCTCTTCTGTGGTTTTGGCTCTGCATTTCGAGTTGACCCTGCACCTCCGTGCTCTTCTCCTTTTTGATCTTGGCTCCCAGCTGCACGCGAGTAGAGAGAGTGGAGCTGCAGGTCACTTTCCTCATAAGTAGGAGTCAACATAAAGGTATCAGTTTCCTGCTTCAGTTCAAGCTGCTGTTCCTCCTGACTGGTGCAGAGTTCCTCTTGTTCCTCTTTAATTTGTGGAGGTTCTGGCTCCTCTTGGTCCAGACTGGAGTCCCTCTCCTGAATACAGAGCTGCTGGTCAGGAAGAACCTCCTTCTCCTTACAGACATGTTGCTGTGGGAGCTCTGGAGGGACAGACAACAAAAGGAATAGGATACTACGGATGGGACGATATACGATTTTTATCGCGGATCGTGATTTGAAAAAAAAAATACAAAATCAAAATTGATCGTGGTGAATTGACATTCTCGGGATAATCGTGAATATCCTCACGCGAGTGACTGTCTTGCTCGCTAATGTGCAGTCCGATGTTGATTTCCTGATTTATTTTGAATTGTCACATGGAGGGAACCTGCATCTTCGCAGTCATTCCAAAATCCTAACGCTAAATTTACACAGGCAGCTAGGGATGGGACAATAATGGATTTTATCGTGGAGCACAATAAAAAAAAAAATACTCACAATAAACACAATCGTGCATATCCTCACAAAGTGACTGCAGTTTAGTAGTCCTATGATGCAATACAAATATGTTTCTTAATCGTCGTAATGTTTCAAGAAAAAAATCTCAACAAAGCAAAATGTTAAGTAATGTGATTCCAGTGTGTTTTAAGTGTTAAACATATTTTGTTGATTATTGGGATAATATCGTGAATAGCAATTATTTTGGCGAGGATAATTGTGACATGACATTTCCATATTGTCCCATGCCTACAGGCAGCTTTGATAACAGTCGAGCAGAGCGGCTCAGCGGATTCCAAGCGGAGTTGTGGTGTAAACTTTTTGCTAACAATTTGCTGTGCCTTGTAGTAATACTTTGGTTATCATCGGTAACATCGACCAGCATCTGGCTAGACGTTAAGTAGGGTTTTACCATCTGAGACCTGAAATTCATATTAGCGCTATCATACATTCCATTCAGAGAGAGAACTAGTTAGCTAGCCAGACTTTTCAATGTAGCGTGTGTGTGTATGCACGAGAGAATATATTGGAGGCATGTTCACAAATCTGCCCTCTCATTGGCTACCGCTCGCCACCGCGCTCCAAAAGTTGCCTCCGATGGGCAGAGCGGTGAACATCCAGGCACTTACGCCGCTGTCAGTGGACTTTACTGTACCGCTGCTCTTACAGGGAATTAACTGAATCGCTCCACTTGCCACAATCGAAGCTGCCTGTGTAAATTCAGCGTAAGCCTGCCACCGTGGCTGAAGCCTCGGTTTGACCATATCATCCCCCACAAAAAAAAGTTAAATCAGATGTGTGGAAATACTACGGATTCCAAAGTAAGGAACGACAGGGAGACAAAATGCCCATCTGCAGAACTGTAATAAAAAATATTACTTTCTTAACTAAATGTAATCATGAAAATCAAGGCCTTGGACATTTTTAAAATAGACATAAATAGAGATGGATCACTGAAATTGCTTGAATTTATGTTTTGTGCAGAAATAGAAATTCTTCCTATTTTTTTTTTAACGTAACGTTAGGAAATAGTCCATGTTACGCTGTTTGCGTGCGTCTCTTGCAGTTGCGTCATTGTTTCACGCGTCAGCCTGCTCATTGTCATTCTTAAAATTGTCAGTGTTGCAACAGTAATTAACCTTGATCTGTGTCTCAAACTATGCTGGGTCGGGTCCTTATATTTGAGGGAATTGGGCCTGGAAAGTCCTTGAATATGTTTGAGAAGGTGTGGGAACCCTATGTGAAGTAACATTTTAGTGTCATTTTAAACATTTTAAGCATAGTTTGATCATTATCGGGATAATATCGTGAATTGCAATCATTTCAGCCAGGATTATCGTGACATAACATTTTCATATCGTCCCATGCCTATAGGATACAACTGTAATGTTAAAGGCCCCATATCGCAAAAAGTCAGATTGGCTTCTCCTGTGTATGGATCCTCAGGTGTTTTTCCAAGTATGTGATTAGAGTAAAAACGTTTCCCACAACTGCTGCAATTATGTGGCTCCTCACTTCTGTGAGTTCTTGTGTTTTGACCACGAACCACAGGAGCTGCATTGTCCCCCTCATATTTTGCAAATACAAGGTTACTTGCCTGCATGCGATCTTACTGTATATGCTTTGCCAAATGAGATGCATCAATGTATATTTTCCTGCAGATCTTGCAACGGTACGGCTTTTCACCAGTGTTGTTCTCTTCTCATGTGGGCAGTCAGGTCACCTCTCATTCTGAAACCTCTCCCACACGTTTTGCAAGAAAACGGCTTCTCGCCCGTGTGGGTTCTCACGTGGCCTGTCAAGTGACTATTGCATCGGAATTTTTTCCCACATACTTCGCAAATATACGGCTTCTCGCCTGTGTGGATTCTCGTGTGGAAATTTAAGGAACTAGTCCATTTGAAAACTTTCCCACATATTTTGCAAGTAAATGGCTTCTCACCTGTGTGGATTCTTATATGATTGTTCAATACTGATGCGTGAGTGAATTTTTTCCCACAGACGTTGCAAGAATACGGCTTCTCAAATGCTTGGGTTCTTTGGTGGCCTGTCAAGTGACTTCTATATCCGAGATGTTTTCCATATTTTTCGAAAGAATATGGCTGAAAAAACTTAAAAGCATTTCCACATATGTCAGACTTTTTACCTGTGTGAGTATTACGGCGAATCTCTGATAAGTTAGGGTTGTTTACATTGTTAGTGTGACTTTTGCTTTTGCGGTTTCTTTTTTTCGGTTTTGGTTTGGCCTTTCTAGTTGATCCCGAGTTGCCGTGCTTGCCTCCTTTCTGATCTTGGCTCTCAGCTGCGTGAGAGTGGAGAGAGAGGAGCTGCGAGTAACTTTCTGATTCTGGTTCGCTGTGGTCATTTTCTTCATAAGTAGTCAACATAGGAGGAGTCAGCATAAAGGTATCAGTCTCCTGCTTCACTATAAGCAGCTGTTCCTCCTGACTGGTGCAGAGTTCCTCTTGTTCCTCTTTAATCTGTGGAGGTTCTGGCTCCTCTTGGTCCAGACTGGAGCTGCTCTCCTGAATACAGAGCTGCTGGTCAGCGAGAACCCCCTTCTCCTTACAGACATGTTGCTGTGGGAGCTCTGGAGGGAAACAACAAAGGGAATAAGATAATACGTACTGAATAAAATGCAGACATGCGAGCAAATTAGTAGCGATGTTACGTGATGTGCCGAGGTTTCAGAGCATGTCTGGAAGTTTTCCTTGAAGCGTGCATCTAGGCTTGTATCATTTTAGACCAATGACGCCATTGATGATGTCCATACCACGTGACTGGTTTAGAAAGTGGTTCAGATCTTGGCGCAACATATGGGATCTAGGGATGGGACAATAATCGATTTTATCGTGGGTGGCGATGCAAAACCCTCACAATAAGTTGATCGTGGTGAATTTACATTATCAGGATAATCGTGAATATCCTCACAAATGTACTTTAGTTTTCTACAGTGTCCTATCTGTGATGCAATAAAAATATTTGTTTATTTAAAAAAAGTTGGAATGTTTTGAGGAAAAAGTCATAATTTTTAGAGGAAACTAATGTTTCGAGGAAAAAGACGTAATGTTTTGAGAAAAAGTCAGAATGCTTAGACACAAAGGTTTGCGCATATTTCGTTGATTATCGGGATAATATTGTGAATCGCAATTATTTTGGCCGGGATAATCCTGACATGACATTTTCTTATCGTCCCACACCTAATGGGATCCCCCTCAAAAAATGTCATTGGTGATTGTGTAGAGGTGAGAATAAAATCTCTACATAATTTTCCTCGTTACATAAGCAAATTCGCTGCCCTCTGCCCGGTTAAACCACTGCCACTCCTGCCATTATTATATTATGATGGTTATATTGACCAAGGGATTCATTTACGCACATTTAATGCATTACCCACAAGACGATTACAGTTTATCGCACACTATATGGATGTCTTTTTTTCATTTGTATACACTCTTTGGGAAACAGGTGGTTTTGTGTGCACAATGAAGCCTCGAGCAATGAATCCTTTTACGAACCAATGTATTAAAAGCTTCAGTGCATTTCATTAAGCTTCATCTCGCCATCGCTACAAATTAGCACCAGTAACGTTATATATTTAGACATCTGGGGTTCATTTGGAAATCGCTGTCCTCCGTTTTGTGTTAGTAGAATCACGAAGTGCTACATACCTATCCTTTGTAACTTTATTTCGGGTTTCCAAGCGATATCCAACAGTCTGCGCTGACGATCGAGCTCTTCTTCATACTCGACGATAGTGTTTTTAAAAACTCCGAATATTTCTTCAGCAGCAACAGTTAGTCTCTCGTTGACAAACTCTCTCAAATACTCAACTGAAGACATTGTTGCTCAAATACAAAATAAATGAAAAAAAGTAGCTGTACAACGACTACAATATCGTCTTCCAGCTAATTCAACACAAAGGCTAATGCTACCCGCGCGTGTGTTGTTAACTTCCGCTGGGTGTCACACGGTTAAGTTCCGACAGTGGACTTTTTCTTCTCTCTTTTTGCTTTCAATTACGGTTGTCTATCTGTCCCGCTTCACTTTACATGGAAATTAAAGCATTTTCTCTGTACTACTATATTTAACTTTTGATCTATTTCGCTAACGCTAGCTGATCCAAAGATCATGGATATCCATTGTCTCTGGCCGATCCTGGTGCATGTCCTAGCCCCTGTGCTGTTTATTTCCGCCAATGTCACACTTTTAAGTTCCGACTGTTGACATGCGGGAGCTTTTCGTTCCGCTTTCAACTGATGGCACTTCATTTATAACCGTACGTGTGTGTTTAGTATCAGTATCTCTTGTTAATGGAGGGAGAGTGAGCGGCTGTTTGACTTATTGAGAGACTTTGGACTAATACAAATGATCTAAAATGAAGATGGCACAATAATGGACTTAGTTCCAGAAGGTGGCAAGCCTGCGCGTAGATTTCCGCTGTTGGACGGTGCGGGGCAGCAGCACCATAGATGTATAATAAAACCAGCACACTTTTCAGATACTATTCTGCTTGATTTCAGGAGAGAGACTCTAGCAGAGACAGTGATCTTTGACTCTAGCTAAACAGGCTCTGAGACAGGACAGCATTATGGAAGTAGCTTTAAGTAAAGCTGAAGCTAAAGCTGTGGTAAAGAATAATATAATGAATGTCTGGCAAAAACATTGGAATGAAGGAAACAAAGGGCGCCATCTCCAGAATATATAGCAAAAAGTGGGAGGCATGAAAGCAAAACACTCCAGAGAACAGACAATTATATCAAGACTGAAGTTAGGGCACACAGGGTTAAATAAAACAATGCATGTAATTGGAAAATACCCAACAGGACTGTGTGAATCTGGAGGAGAAGAAGAGTCTGTTGATCTATAATGTGAATTTATAGCCTGAAGTCTGCAACACAGAGAGAAAAGCCTGTTTTGTCGAAAAAATGCTACCTTATGTGTTTTTGTGTAGTTCCGTCAGTAATATGACATCATTATTTGTTTTTTGATTACAAACATTAAGTACACTGTAATAATATTTTGATTATATTTTGTTTACTTTTTTCATATTGTGATACTCAATTTAAGATTTTAGGGGTAGCGTATTCGATAGACCAAAACCCTTATCAAATAATGCTCCCACTACAGAATTATTTTATATTACACCACTACTTACTCCATGTATATTGTAAGAATATGGGAAGCATATTTTGATAGTCTATTATAATATCTTTATTTAAGATTTCAGGGGAAGCGTATTTCGACCACAGACTGTATATTTCGACAGAGCAAATCCCTTATCAAATAATGCTCCCACGCATGTGCAAAACCGCTGATTTAGCACATCTCGCCGAGCACATATCGACAGAACACCGGAAGTGCGAAGTAGGAGTACAGGGTACAGAAAATACCTTTGTATGTATGTTCAAGAATGGAAATATAAAGCATTGTTTAAGTTTTTAAAATAAACTGGATTAATGAAGATAATTTAGTTTATTTATTTATTTTTCAGTACTGAGGGGAAAAAGGGACTCTTGTCCACACTCCAGCATAGTAGGTGGCGGTAATGCACCTTAAACGCTAGATGCCACCTGCCATAAATAAAAAGAAGAAGAAGATTTCCGGAGAAGAAGACAGTTACTAGGGTAACGTCAACATCATCTCGAGTTGCTGACTTTCCAGCTAGCTTGCGATAACTTTTTAGCATTAGTAAACCAACGTTAGCTAACCAAATAAATAAATAGCCGCTTTGGTTGAACATTTTAGAGACAAGTGCGGTCGACGATAACGACTAAGGAGGAGTTCGGTTTAAGGTACGAAACACTTGTTAGCGTATCCATGCGTCTGTGACAACGAGCTAACGCTAAAAGCTAACGTGCAACAAACATTCAAAACGATTTTAGCGTGTAGTTCACATGAAAATATTCCTTACAAATAACGTTAACTTTGTCGTAGATAGCTAATGCTAACGCTATCAGTCGGTAACTATAAAAATAACGTTTTCCAAACACACAGCTACTTCACAGGATCACATTGACAGACCACATGAAGTCTGTTAGGCCTATAACTTCTCTGACTTTGCATCAGTGGTGCAAGTATAATTGTTTTAGTTCACAAGCCAAATCTCAAAACGTGCATACACTGGGCATCACTCAGTTACCGAGACAGCTTTCACGTCAAGATGCATGAATTTAAATAGCCTTTTAAAAAGTCAAATAATTGTGAAAGGGGTTGCGCTCCTGATTCCAGGCTTTTCAAAAGATAGTGTCAGGTAAGTGTTG